>VYZU01070119.1:4039-19142 GCA_013401355.1 Ceyx cyanopectus
ATCCATGTAATCTTTATATACAGTGTTCATTACATTGAAATAGTTGCTTCTTTTTTAACAGCTAAGTTAAGAACAGTGCAGTTACAGTTGTTTTAATGAACAGCAGCAAGTAATTGTTTCTTTGAGCACTGTAAAGCCTGTGATAGGTTTCCCTGCACCAAAGAGATCTTTGCTAGGAGGATGCAAAAAAGTCCTTCCAAAGGAGCACTGCTCTTTATGGGGTTAAAAAAATTATATAAACACTTTTCTGCTGATGGAGTAGGTGCTACATTGAAGAGATTAACCCATTACTAAATCCTTCTCCAAGTCCTAGGAAATCAGTTTGTTGAAACTGCTTCAGTTTACTCCATGGTTTCTGTATCAATCCTGTGTAAAGAGAAACATGAAAATGCTTTGAAGTAATATCCTTTTCTAGTGTTTTACTCCTGTACTGAACACAAATATTTTCAAAATGCAGAAAACATCTGAGGACAACTTCCTCCTCCTCAGGCTGGAAAAGGACACAGGGATATAACTGTTTCTGTGCAAGTGACAGCTCTAGTTACCCTTCCATGAGCCTGGAAGGAAATCATGTTGCAAGCATATACTGCAGCCTCTCAATATTGGCTTCCTTAAAAGCTGCATCAGACTAGATGAGCTGTAAACTGTCACAAAGCTACTTCTGTAGAAAAATAATACCTGATACTTAGACAGTGATTTGTTACAGAGTCAGGTTTACCTGCAAAGCAAGAGAGAATAAGATGCATCACTGCATGCAAAGGAGGTAGAGTTATATTCTTGACTTCTTTGGATTTTGCAGGGGAGTAAAACAGGGAGTCAGAACTCAAAAGGAACATGCCCCTGCCAAGAAGTTATGCACCATAGTTTGATATTCTCTGCCACCTGCTTCCATCCCTTCCCATCCTCTGTATTTCTCACTACCTTTGCTCTTGCAACTGAGTAGAGCTTTTATACCTACACCCATGTCATCAGCATGGGTGATAAGCTAACCTGGTATACTGGGCTGTGAAAAACTTCTGCTCAAGGCATGAGACAACCCAAACTAACAGATTTGCATAGCACCAGAAAACATCCTTCATGCTCAGCACCAGCCTATCTATGCAGTAACTGCCAGTGCACAGACCAGCAAGGTGCAAAGAAACTTTATCTGCCCTCAATATATCATGGTGACAAAGATATTCAAGAGCACAGAATTATAAATCAGAAAAAAAAACAACAACTAGTTTGTGCTTTCCAGTGATCTCTTACGATGGTTAATGGGCTTTGATGCTAGTTGAGAGACAGGAGACTAGGAAGTTATCACCTATAGAATTTACAATAAAAAAACAAACAGCAAAAAACAACACAACCAAAAACCACAAGACCACACACACACACCAGGCCTTGGCACTACAGCAATCTGGAGTTATCAGTCAGAAGACCAGCACTTTTGATGTGATTATGTCTTACCTACTATGAGCCTCTCAGACTCTGGAAGATGAGAAAACTGTCTCTTGAATTCCTCACTTCTATATTTGTAAGTGGAACTCGAGAGCTGCAACAAAGAATGGTAAAATGTTAAGCAAACAGATTTATTTTCAGCCGTCAGCTGTTTTCATAGTGGGCATGTAATTTATCTTGAATAAATGAACAACAAAAGAGCAAGAATAGGTGGTATCTACATGTGATGATCCCTGTAACTTTATGCTGGCTTATGTAAGAGTGTGCTGCTAGTGTATGGGATAGCACAAGCCAAACTGTTCCCTGTATCAGGCCAGATGCCAGTTGCAGCGGTAGGATGACAACCTGCTCCATGCATAAGGACGAGACCCTATTCCAAGGTCAGTCTTCTCAATGAAGAGGCTGAAAGGCTGCAACACAGTGACAGAGGAAATCAAGTCTTCATACAGGCCACTAGCTGACACAAGGACACAACCCAGAACACCAATTTCTACTTGGAGCACAATTTCAGGAATACTACAACGCTGTGGATTTTTTTGCCAGTTGCTAAAATTAGACCTGAAGAAATAAGGGCAAAAGTTTCCTCCAGTAAGCATGGACAGCAGCACCACTGTATTTCCTGATCTGCTCTACAGTTCACCCCACATTAAAAAAGATGGTTGTCTTATCATTCATTTAATAATCAAATTGGGTAGTAAAGATTAATCTCCTTTCTTCCAACTCATAAATTAATGCCCCTACTCCCAATCAGAACTGCATATTCTTCAGAAATGATTCTATGGTAAAGGTCCTGTTTCCCATTTTGCAGTAATAATGAGGCCATAATTTATTCTTAACAGATGTTAGCAATTTATTTTAAGGGCTGACCTAACTAAATGATATATACAGCAATGACTCAGCTGGACTATAGCTAAGACAGGAAAAAAGACACTTTCAAGTGTTACTAAACCAGGTATAAACACATTATAAAAGCCTATTTTACACTATTTTTTAACCTTTCTAAAAATCTTAAGCACATGGCTGTTATTTTCCTCTTGAGCACCTGTATTACTCCAAAACTTGACATTCACCACTAAACTCATCTCTACCATAAGATTAGTGTCTATTTACATTTAGGGCAGGAGAAGAAAGGAGGCAAAGAACCACTTTTGACTCTTATGATCTTGCAGCATGTTTACTAAAAACCCCAGTTTTAACACACCCCTGCAGCACATTAGTCACTACCTTTTCATTATATCCATGCTGCTTGTCAAAATAACCCCAAGAACTAAGACAGACTTCTCTTCAGCTCAGAGTGGTTTATTCAAGTTGTTCCAACAGTGCCACCACCCCATCAAGATTCTCACATTTTGCTATTTTCCACAGAAGAGATTATTGCTTCTAGCAGTTCAAAGGTCCCCTGAACCTCACCCTACACATACGTCCTATGATAACCTGTCAAGAAACTACACTTGAGAATCCAGCTCTTTGGCCCAATTTCTACTTCAAGGTCAGGTGTTTAAGTGCTTGTAACACAGGAGAAGGCAAAAATCTCCCCAACTCAGTTCAGAATTTAAAAAGTTAATATTAACCTTTATTACCATCAACAGAAGATTTCCTTTATGTCTGACCATTAATGAGTATATTTGCCATCCACTAAGACTGAGCACTGCAATGCAAAAAGGCAAGGAAGTGAGGAAGAAAATAGATACAACTCTCCCCCTTATAACAAAAGTAAGCATGAAAGCTTCTACTAGCACAACATGTTAGACACATTCTGTAAGCTGCAGGCTTCCAGCTGTATTTCAGCTGTTTCTGAAATGATGAAAATAACATTCCTGGAGTACCTCATCCGCTACAGAAGCTAGGCTATGGTTTCTTGGCCTTGCCACATCATGCCCCAAAATGCACTTTCAGCTGATCATCTGAAACAGGCCTCCACTGACTGCATCAGTTTGAATATATTGAGGTTTTTGCAATTAGTTTGGAAAGAGACTTGAGAGAAAAAACAAATAAAAAGAAAAAAGTTAGATCTATGGAGTTTCCACCTGTAGTTCCAGAGACCCTACAGTTTACACATTCATGCCTCAATTGACTGAAGTCTGAGCTTGTGGTAACAATGCTCACATACAGGGGGGAAGAAAGAACTGGTCTGCCATGAGAGCAAAAGAAAGTTCACCACTTTAAATCCTGATTTCATAAATCAGCTTTGAAGACAACATGCTTTGAAGGAGAGTAGTAGTTTCTCAGACACACTATATACATGAAAAGAGCTACACTGAATTTAAGCATTTTTGTGGTTAGAAGATACAAGGAATCAGGAAGAGCATAGGAACATTACATAGTGTCATAACAACATTTATATTAGTGCCCGATTCTAACAGCTCAACAGCTCCAAGAATTCAAACTCAAGATATCTTGAGTTTCACTCAGAAACTGAATTTTTCTACAGATATAGCTACCTCTAGCTACCTGCTATAGCTTGACTGAGAAACACCTGACTGGCATTTAGAAGTGTTGTCATGAATGACAAATAGGCAATAAGAAATCCTCTTATTAATAGTAGATTTCTACTGAGCTCTTATGACATATAAGATTGTTCTGAAACCTTATCAAATCAGCAGGAAAAAAAAAAAGAAGAGCACACAGAAACTTTTAAATCTTTGCATGAAAATGCTTGCTTAGATCTGTAATTGTTATGTACTCAGTGTGTGGCTTGGTAATTAAGAGATCACTCATTGGACTTGGAAAACAACAGGGCAATTTTAACACTATTAACACAATTTCCTTAAGGAAGTGTCTTATTTTCTTCACTTTAATTATTAATATCCAAAATGTGGCAGCTTTTGAGGCAGGTTGTCACCTCTGGGTCACCAAACTTGCCAACAAATATTAAAAGAAGAAAGGCATAAATTAGGCTGTAGCATGGCATTTAAGAGATGAAAACAGCAACTTATTTTAACACATGCACATTTCTAAGTTTAATTATAAGTCAACAGGCAAACACTTTGCCTGAGGATAATCTTAGGCATTTATTGGTATGCTATATTTAATCACTAAGAAAATTAAGTCTAGCCAACAACATATTAGCATTCTTTATCTGAAGCCACAAAATATACCAGAAACCTGCAAACTAGCATAAGCAGGAAAACCTCTTCAGTGGCATCCAGAAAGTTTTACAGAAGACAGTTGTGCAAGAACCAGGTACCACTTGAAGACACCTAACCAAGTGATTCTCATACCTTGCTTAAAAATGCACCACAGTCCAACTATGTAAAGTCATGCTCCAGAAAAAAAGCATTTAAGGTAAATAGGACTAGGTCAAGTTATTTATATCATAGAAGCTTGTTAAAAACAAAACAAAAACAAAACAGATTCCCTTCACATAAAGATCTTCAAAATGTGGACACTGCAAATATTTTGAGCCTTTTAGCAAATTGGTCAGGAAGATTAAGCCACACCTTCTTCCAGGAATACTCATACTAATATGAGGAAATTATATGATTGCTCATATCAATAAGAATGCAAATAATCAATGAACCTCAGCAGAGCTCTGTGCACAATTTTTAGTAACCTTTGCAGTAATAATTTAGTATTTGCTTTGTTAGTGTTTTCCTCTTGTTTTGAGACACCACAAAGCCCATGTTACCCATTAGTAGTTTTGACATGCAGCTACAAATACAGCTGAGAACACAAGTAAGTTGTCCTCACCACAGGAGTAATGCAACTCTGGCATCACCTCACTTTAAGAGGTGCAGATGTGCCTCCCATTGGGCTTTGGTCTTGGCATCAGTTACCACCATCAGTTACTTGAGGTCCCAGAATCAAACCAGCCTATAAACAAGCTGCCTGACCTACTCCCCTTTTATGCTCAGAAGCCTCATTTAATCAACAAAATACAGCCAAAGAAAGGAGCAACACATCTCCAAGGAAATCCCTTCCACTAAGGCTAAGCCCCACTTAAAGACCATTTGATGTGCTACTCTACAAACACAGAAGAGCTTGACCTATACTTTCCTATAAAGCTTCTAGACATGGTCAAAAGTAAGTTGAGATAGTAGCATAGTTAGGATGCAAGTCCTTTTTATAGTAGCATGTTAAATCAAATATTCAACAACTTGACAAAAATTGTTGCATTTCTACTGAACAATGCACTGCTTCCCCCCCCACCCTTCAACTTCAACCTGCCTTCTTAGCATCAGCAGAAAACAGCCTCCAGAAGAACATCACACAGGCAGAGAAGAGTTTGATTTGCTACTAAAAGGCTATTTTAGACAAATATTATTGAAGCTTGCTTGGCAAGGAGAAGTACAAAGAAAGCAAAACCAAACAAAACATACCAACATCTCACTTTCAATGAGTCTAAAGCCTCGCTGGGCTAGGAGAGGAACAAGTTAACAGTCTGAACAAAAGACTCACTCAGTAGTGTTAAGACTTCACATAGTCAAGAATTCAGGCAGACTTGTCTACAAACACAAGAACAACTCCTGTGGTGCTCTGAGATAACAGTCTCTCTGCTGAGACTACTTGTAAAACATGCCAAGTCTGAGAGCTCTGCATCAGAAAATGTTGATCCCACTGCAGTCATTTCTTCAGTTCAGAAAAGTTCATTATGACCACCCAATCTAATCTCCAAACCACAGCTATGGTGCAATTTAGCTCTTGCTTTAAAATTGCAGCTGCAATGACCAAATTTCCCTTTGAGAAAGGCCAAAAAATAAAAATCCTTTAAACTAAAATTCACACCAGTGGCAAAATCCATCCTACTGATGGATGGTTCTTTTACTGGTCTGTGGTAAATCCTCACTTCATAAATTATTTTCAGATCGTGGGCAAGTTACCCTGTATCTTCTTTTGGGGTAAAGATTAAGCTTCAAGTCTATTAGATATTTTTTTCAGACTTTTTCTCATTGCTCTTCAGAATCCCCTCCTGTTTTCAGCATGCTTCTTGGGAGCTACATGTAGCATTGCAAGAGTCACTGCAAACACAAACATCTGGCTTACATTTGATTTTAGGCACAAAAATAAAAACCACAGTTGAAGCTCATGCCCTCGTGACTACCAGTCTCATCTTTTCACAGTTCTAGGGCACAGTTCTCCATTTCTTCTGAAAAGCATGAGGATGTTATTTTGAAAGTGTCAGACTCATTCTGTTTACCCTGTCACAAGCAAAGTCTGTATCCACTGTTACACATCTATTTTTACTAATCATTCCTTGACAGTCACAGAAAAAGTTAGTGTTAGAGATAACTTTTAATTATTGAGTGTTCATAAGCATTATAAACAGTAGCTTATTGTTCTTTCTCTTGAAGCACAGGGAGAATAAAAACCCCAAAGGACCTGAAGAGCAACACCACCTTACTTGGTGTGACTTACTGTGCTGTGTACAGTACCCTGGGGCACTTGGGGACTGCATGTGTACAGTGTCCACTATTTTTTTCTAAATTAAGGAGTTATTTGATCACACCTGATTATCCACACAGTTGGAGTTAATTCATAGGTCATGAGGCATGTCAACCAATAAATAAAACCCACACAACAAAAAACAGACCCCACACAACAAACAAATTAAGAAAAACAAGCAACTGTTGCCATGGTTAGCTCAGCCACTGTATTCCCTAGGAACCTACTTTCCAAAAAGTTCCCATGCTCTCAAGGAAATGGAAGCAAGCTCATAACCACACTGGGAGGGTGAAGAGTTTAAGAAGCCAGGACTGTTTTACTTACATTCATCATATGCTCTTCTTCATTCACCCTGAACTTCTCTGGAGAGGGGATTCTCAAAAGCACAGGGCACTCTTCCAGTGGGCCACTGGCAGGCACAGGGCTGTGCACTAGGGTCATTACATCCCCTTCTGTAGCCCAGCACCCCTCTTATTTGCAGATGCTGAAGGAGAAACAGATTTCAACGTTTCTTAGTGACTGAAAAAAAACACCAAACAATGGCACTTCTCCTTCAGTGGTATCTGTGTGCACAGAGCAGCACCCAGTAAGTATTTTGGTGCAACTGCGTCATTATTCTCTTGGAAATACAAGTAAAATGTCAAGGAAGGAACATTAAAATACAGGTCATGACCAAATAATCAAGATATTATATTTGCTAGGGGTTTCTTTGTGAGTTTTGTGATTTTATTTTGAGGTTGGTTTTGTAGTTATGTTTTGGGGTTTGGTTCTTTTTGGGGGGGAGGGCAAGGAGGGGAGATTGGTTGGTTGTTAAATCTTACGAAATCCCTAAAACAAGGCTAAGGACAGACAACAGCATCCCTAGTCCTCTGCTGGGCATTTTTAGTCTGTTTTACGATGTTAAAAAAGATAAATAATTACCAGTAAAACTGTTAGCTTCTAAAAATCCATGTAGGAAGATATTTCTTAGAACGATAGCATTGTGGAGAGCTTCTGAAATATCAGATGCCCACTTGGAAGTATTTGATACCCTGTGTCATGAAAATGACTGAATGAGGTACTTCCAAAAGGGGGAACTGCTCCTATTTATTTTAAAGAGTGCATTAGTACATCAAAAGCACAGTGTCCCACAGCACATCAGCAGTATCCCAGCACTTACCAGCTCCAGTCCCATCAAGCCATCACTGACCTGAAATGTGGTTAAGACCAAGCCATCCTTTCCTGAAAAGCAGTCCTGGTCAGCTACTGACCAGGGTGGCCTGTTGCCTCATGGTGCTGAATTCTAATCCTGCTTACAAAATGCCATCTCCTGCACCTCACTTGCTACCTTGTCCTTTCAAGAGCAGGAAAGGAGGTCTCATACTTGAGCTTTTCCTATATAAGTACAAGTAACAAATAATTTTTAAGCACAGCTTGGAAAAGAGCCTGCAGCATCTACCACCAAAGTTGTCACAATTAAAATTCTGACAAACAAGAAAATTTAGCATCATATGAAATACTAATACCAGGTTATATAATTAGAAATAGAAAAGTATCTTTTTTTTTGGTGAAGAATTTTTAAATCTATCTTCATTACAAAGCAGAAAGAAAAGCTGAAAACTATTTTAAAAAGTTGAAAGATGTAAAGGTATTTCTCCAGAGAACTAGGTTGCACAACCAGTTAAATCTAACACTGAATAAAAATATTTTTTTAGAAATATTAAAAAAAAACTAGAATAACTTTGTAACTAAGTATTTTGGTTTAGAATGTGAGGAGTCCCAAGTTTCTCCTTCAAGATCCCATCAGAATTTGCTCAATTTCACAAGCCATTACATTTCATTGAAATAGGCTTCAGCTAAAGCTGTTCCAACAAGGTCCTTGGGAAACAAGCTGATAACCCTCTTATTGATTAAAAAGCCTCTTGTTGGCAGTAGTATTACAGACTTTTCCCTGGGGATAAAAGGAAAAAAGAAAAGGATTGATAATATCCCACACTTAATTGCTTTGTAGCATTCAATACTTTCTGCAAATATGCCTTCTGAAGGATTTTTAGCTGGTGAAGCCAATGTATTTTCCTAACAACTCTGGTTTGGATACAAAAAGCTCAAGTTTGAAACCAACAGTGAGGAGTAGAGCATATGCTCCATTTCAGAAATAAAACTGAGGTATGAAGCTAACAGTCAGAAGACANCTGAATGAGGTACTTCCAAAAGGGGGAACTGCTCCTATTTATTTTAAAGAGTGCATTAGTACATCAAAAGCACAGTGTCCCACAGCACATCAGCAGTATCCCAGCACTTACCAGCTCCAGTCCCATCAAGCCATCACTGACCTGAAATGTGGTTAAGACCAAGCCATCCTTTCCTGAAAAGCAGTCCTGGTCAGCTACTGACCAGGGTGGCCTGTTGCCTCATGGTGCTGAATTCTAATCCTGCTTACAAAATGCCATCTCCTGCACCTCACTTGCTACCTTGTCCTTTCAAGAGCAGGAAAGGAGGTCTCATACTTGAGCTTTTCCTATATAAGTACAAGTAACAAATAATTTTTAAGCACAGCTTGGAAAAGAGCCTGCAGCATCTACCACCAAAGTTGTCACAATTAAAATTCTGACAAACAAGAAAATTTAGCATCATATGAAATACTAATACCAGGTTATATAATTAGAAATAGAAAAGTATCTTTTTTTTTGGTGAAGAATTTTTAAATCTATCTTCATTACAAAGCAGAAAGAAAAGCTGAAAACTATTTTAAAAAGTTGAAAGATGTAAAGGTATTTCTCCAGAGAACTAGGTTGCACAACCAGTTAAATCTAACACTGAATAAAAATATTTTTTTAGAAATATTAAAAAAAAACTAGAATAACTTTGTAACTAAGTATTTTGGTTTAGAATGTGAGGAGTCCCAAGTTTCTCCTTCAAGATCCCATCAGAATTTGCTCAATTTCACAAGCCATTACATTTCATTGAAATAGGCTTCAGCTAAAGCTGTTCCAACAAGGTCCTTGGGAAACAAGCTGATAACCCTCTTATTGATTAAAAAGCCTCTTGTTGGCAGTAGTATTACAGACTTTTCCCTGGGGATAAAAGGAAAAAAGAAAAGGATTGATAATATCCCACACTTAATTGCTTTGTAGCATTCAATACTTTCTGCAAATATGCCTTCTGAAGGATTTTTAGCTGGTGAAGCCAATGTATTTTCCTAACAACTCTGGTTTGGATACAAAAAGCTCAAGTTTGAAACCAACAGTGAGGAGTAGAGCATATGCTCCATTTCAGAAATAAAACTGAGGTATGAAGCTAACAGTCAGAAGACACATACACACCCCCACATTTACCTCCTCCTAGAGCTGCCTGCAGCCTGCTCCAGCCCATGCAAATCCCTGGCCACCACTCAGGCAGCCTCTACAGCTCCTGCTCTCTCACCCACGTGCTCACCACCCAGCACAGCTAGCATGATGCCAGCCTCTGCTTGCACACCAGCTTGGAAACCAGGCTGAACATGCACACCAAAGCTGAAGCAGGTGGTCAAAGAACACTTAGGAGGTTGGGGGCATGGAGCTGCCCAGCTCCAATCACTATAATCTAAAAGGATTTGTGAAAGCAAACTGCAGTTAGGTCATTTCAAGTTCACTAAAGTCCCTGAAGGGACAGCAAAGGCAAATACCATCTCCAGGGCAACACCAGCTTGGAAAGCACTCGGTGCCCAGCACTCTGCATCACTGAAGGCTACACAACCCATGCACCTGTCTTAAAGGTAAGAGTACATTTACCCCACTAACTCATTGTGGACCCAAATCTACTCTCACCCAAGAGTTGCTCGTTGTCTGCATTAGAAGTCAAGCCCTTGCTAAGATCCCTCAGTCTGAGCTCCATAGCAGTGTGGGGAGTTCAGGGCATGCTTCATGCACACCAAAGCTCCCATACTAAATATGCTGCCACCCACCTCTGCACCAGCTGCCCAGAACTCAGTTCTTCATAGGCAAGCAGCAGACACTTTGAGGGAAGGGACACAGGGCTTTGCATGCCCAGCAAATCTGTCTGCTCTAAAAAGCAAACAGCAGTCAGTCTTCTTTATCCTGTCCCTTGCCAACTGCCTTACCTAGGACCTGCCTACTACAGTTCAGCAAGTAACTCCATGAAGTCATGCACTGACTGATGTTTGGGAAGGGGGCTGTTCTAGAAGTGAGGAGGATTTTGGAGGAAACAGCAGGCAGCAGAAGAGCCTGACCCTGCACAGACCCTGAGCCATTACAGCAGTGAGGGGCTGTGGGGACCCTCTTTACGACATGGCACCTCCCACCCACCCCCAGCTGCAAGATGGTATCCCAGAAGCTACCACAGCACACATGCAGTTTCAGTACTTTAGGAGAAGAGACAGGTGTCTCTATGGTGCATCCCCCTCACCCACTGAAGGCTCAGTCTCCTACAAGTCAGATACCCTTGGGCACTTGAATCTATAGAGCTAATAACTGCATGTAGAGTTAATAACTCAACAACAAGGAAGGGAGATCCCCCTCCCAGAACAGCCCTACCCAGACAGCTGAGAAGAAACAGAAAAAAAATGATTTCAAGGCATTTTAATCCCTCCTATAATCAGATTTAAATCCAAATGCCTAAGAGAAGAAGATAATTGAACACAATGGAGCTATATTTACAGCCATGTTGCCAGCCACAGCTGCCCACTAGGATCAAGCAGTTGTCTTCATGCACCTAGCTGGGCGGTGAGGCTTTGGATGGCCTGTAGTTCTGTTGTCAAGATCAGCTACATATGTAAATAACAAGAACTGGTTTCACCAGAAAAACAGGGCAGCTCTTCTGCCTTCCCAAAGCAAAGCTAGAATACATTACTGGGAATCTCTGGATGCTTAAAGAGCAGCAAGATATTGAGGGGCAAATCTATACAGAAAAATACTAACTGGCCATCTTGTTCCATCAGAAAGAGGATTCAAAGCTATCTCAGAAAGGTCCTGCCAAAGCCTGGGGGACCAGCATGACTCAGGCCTCAAAAGCAGATGAGCATAAAGGGCCTTGGTAATTTCCTGATAATGAGATAACACCATCCTCAGCTCAAACTCCCCAGTCTGGGCTTTCACAGTTAGCAACAAGGCTGATCATTTTTGTTTCAGGTATAATTATTTATACAACAGCTGCAAGTACCTCTGAGTTTTGGATTAAACAAATATTTAAACTTTCTTATTTAAAGTTAAACAAGAAGTTAATTTGGCCATTTACACTGAGACACACCTTCCCCAACTCTGAAGTGGAAACTTCTGGTGCTTTTAGCTTCCAGAAGGTATGATGCTCCAATCTCAGATTTACTCAGCACCCTCATCAATACCATCCATAGCTAGTAATAGCTTCTTTGGACCTAGTAGTAAAGTTATGTCTATAATGTCCCTGACAGTGACCGTGTTCCATGCTGCCTCCCCACGACACTACTACAAGCCAAGTTCACATGGATCTTAAGTACTTAGCTCCTTATTTTAGGGGAAAACGGTATCTGTGCCTTGCTTCCAGACTTCAAAGATGCAGCATTCAAGAGCAATATTTTGTTTTAGTCATTTCAGCTACTGCATAAGGATTAAACAGAAAAAAAAAGTGATACATCAAGTTCTAAAACAAACAATACAAATAAACTTTGGTGGTGTTAACATGTTGCTATTTTAACATTGTGTAACTGAAGCAAGTTTTTCATCCTCCCAGCATGAAGTTATCCTTTAGTTCAGACAATTTGTGCATTCCCCAGTTTAGAGTCCTGTAACTACATTGTCCAGGTTTCAACAGCCATAAGTATACTCACTAATATGATGCAATGGCAATTACAAGCTCAGCCAATATTATTTCCTTCTGGAAAAAAAACCACCCCAAAACATTCCTTTCTGAACAGCAGTTTCATCTGACTCATATTTCTTCCTACAGCGTGTGTGTGAAACAATTAGCCAACGTTATTTGTTAAGAACATCTGTTCTTCACCTGATCTTTCACTGCAGGCTAAGTAATGCAAAAAATTCAAGATGCTTGCCTTTAGACTTGATCCATTTAATAAACTGGGGGGGGGGAGCAAAAACAAAACAATAACAAAAAGCCACACACACCACCATCACTCCCCCCCCCCCCAAAAAAAAAAGCCCAAAACAATAAAACACAACCCACCTTGGTAGCAATTCCTCTTGGTGTCATTACCTTTTCAGTAACTCATAGAAGGACTCAAATACACTGAATGAGTGTTTTCACTATGGTGAAAACTTGAAGCAGCATATTAAACTACAACACTAGTTATATAGTTAATGAAGTGGTGACTGTAGCCAATTGCATTAACTGTTTTGGTATAAATTATGCTTGTGAATCTCATTAAGCTTGCTCATTGTCATATGCACTTGAAGTTACATTGAAGATAGCACCCACCAAGCAACTGCCCCAAAACTGTCCAATGAAACACTTAACTTCATCTCCCTTTTCTACCTTAGAAACCAAATGCAGATTTTACTCTTATTTCCGCATGAAAAGGTGCTACCAGCTTTGATTGAACTGTTCTCTACAAGACAGACCATAAATCATTTTTCTTCCACTTCATATAGAAATGAAATATAAGGGGTCAGATACTGGGAGATGTGTATCAGGACAAGCTGATCAGAGCTACATACACACCATATTTCAGGATCACATTCCTCCACTCATTCTGAACAAGGGGTGACAGGTATCTGAGTCCTGAGGGGTAGCCACAGCAGAAAATAGAAGCAGCTGAGAGGTTGTATGAGCAGGACCAAGTCCCAAATGACTTAATCTATCACTTCCCTGAGGGCTTTAAAGGGTTGCAGTAACAAATACACCCATATCCCAAGTGCAGGCTATACTGACACCACAAGAAACTTCCATAAGTAAGCATTACCTAAAAAAAAAAAAAAAACAAAACACACAAAAAAACCCAAACACAACCAAGAAACCACACACACAACAAGATACATTTAGTCCATGCAATTTCTAAAATACTGCCAATGTCACCAAGGAATCTTGACAAAACTCAGTGCATAACCATCTGCTACACAGAATGACAAATTGTAAGTTCCACAATAGTCATCAGAAGAAAAACCATATACTCTTGTCTAGAACACTCATGTTTTTTGATGGTATGTGTCCCAAGTCATCTAAACCTCGAGAGAGTATTTAATTATTTTTTTTTTCCTTAAGCATCTCCTGGAGAAATTTCTACTCCTAATTGTTGGTAATTAGATAATTAAATGTACCATTACATAATCATATCCTGTATAGTTTTGTTTACCTGTCTTTCCCTCATCCAAAGGGGTGCAAGTAGCTCACCTGTAGCAGACTTGAAAGAGACAGTCCTACACCACTGGTTGTTTGTAGAAATACTGAAAAAGAGAGCTGTAACCCAAAATACAGCCCCCCCCAAAAAGCTTGCTTCCAGCTCCTAAAGTTGCCTTTTAAACCTTTCATTCCACAAGCTATGAACAGCTCTTTCATTAAGAGGCTATCACTATTCAACCAAACCCATACTTATTTTCTGAACTATATTGCCTTTTTTTCCTCCCAGTGACTTTAAAAAAAACCACAAATGAACAACAAACCACACAACAAACAAAAGCAAAATCACATGAATCTCAAGTGCTTTCTTAAGCATTAAACAATCTTCAGGTTCTAAACTAATTCTTTAGGTGTGTGTAATAGTAATTCATATTCTATAGAACTTCTCACCGCTGCAGCTGGGGAAAGCTTATTTACACAGGGCACCTTCAGCCAGTCTTTGTTGAGAACAGCCTGACACTTAATGGCAGTCAGATCTCCCAGCAGTTACCTCTTTGGAGCTACACCAACAACAACCAAGAGATTTCCAGGGTGAAAAATAGTAAGAGAAGCACTTTAGTCTCATCAGCTACATTCAAGGGTTAGAGCTACAGCTGCACTTTTCTTACTACTTGAAAATGCTGCTTCTGTGTAATTAGAGCTATCATAGGAAGGCACCTATTGTAGAGATTCCAGCTAGGTAAATAATCAACACACCAGTGCTTCAAGTACAGCAAAAACTATTTACAGTTATGAAATTTCAGAAAAAAAAGTCAATCATCAACCAAAAACCACACACAAAAAAAACCCCTTCAAAACCACGTAAAAAGCTATTGTGGGAAAAGAATAATGAATTTCCTCATATTCTCCAGGAAGTATCCTGTATGTTAGTGGGAGATCCTTCATCACAGAAGGTGGTCCAGTGGTAATGTACAAAAAAAGGATAGCGTACAAAAATTAAATTATTATTTGACCCCGCATCATTATGTGCCACATAACT
>VYZU01070119.1:19809-88504 GCA_013401355.1 Ceyx cyanopectus
AACCCAAACACAACCAAGAAACCACACACACAACAAGATACATTTAGTCCATGCAATTTCTAAAATACTGCCAATGTCACCAAGGAATCTTGACAAAACTCAGTGCATAACCATCTGCTACACAGAATGACAAATTGTAAGTTCCACAATAGTCATCAGAAGAAAAACCATATACTCTTGTCTAGAACACTCATGTTTTTTGATGGTATGTGTCCCAAGTCATCTAAACCTCGAGAGAGTATTTAATTATTTTTTTTTTCCTTAAGCATCTCCTGGAGAAATTTCTACTCCTAATTGTTGGTAATTAGATAATTAAATGTACCATTACATAATCATATCCTGTATAGTTTTGTTTACCTGTCTTTCCCTCATCCAAAGGGGTGCAAGTAGCTCACCTGTAGCAGACTTGAAAGAGACAGTCCTACACCACTGGTTGTTTGTAGAAATACTGAAAAAGAGAGCTGTAACCCAAAATACAGCCCCCCCCAAAAAGCTTGCTTCCAGCTCCTAAAGTTGCCTTTTAAACCTTTCATTCCACAAGCTATGAACAGCTCTTTCATTAAGAGGCTATCACTATTCAACCAAACCCATACTTATTTTCTGAACTATATTGCCTTTTTTTCCTCCCAGTGACTTTAAAAAAAACCACAAATGAACAACAAACCACACAACAAACAAAAGCAAAATCACATGAATCTCAAGTGCTTTCTTAAGCATTAAACAATCTTCAGGTTCTAAACTAATTCTTTAGGTGTGTGTAATAGTAATTCATATTCTATAGAACTTCTCACCGCTGCAGCTGGGGAAAGCTTATTTACACAGGGCACCTTCAGCCAGTCTTTGTTGAGAACAGCCTGACACTTAATGGCAGTCAGATCTCCCAGCAGTTACCTCTTTGGAGCTACACCAACAACAACCAAGAGATTTCCAGGGTGAAAAATAGTAAGAGAAGCACTTTAGTCTCATCAGCTACATTCAAGGGTTAGAGCTACAGCTGCACTTTTCTTACTACTTGAAAATGCTGCTTCTGTGTAATTAGAGCTATCATAGGAAGGCACCTATTGTAGAGATTCCAGCTAGGTAAATAATCAACACACCAGTGCTTCAAGTACAGCAAAAACTATTTACAGTTATGAAATTTCAGAAAAAAAAGTCAATCATCAACCAAAAACCACACACAAAAAAAACCACCAAAACAACCGGAAACAAATTAACAAACAAAACCCCACAACGTAAGGGTGCTTAAGATTTTTATTTCCTTTGGACACTTAGAGCATTTACCCAGTTCTCATCCTCCTTAGCAGACTGCTTCATACCTGCAAATATACAAAGGAGGCTAAAAATCCTCCTCTGATATCAGGAGCTATGATGTCTGTCAACACAACTCAAGCATTTGGATAAGAAGAAAAGCTTCCTTCAGAAGTAACACACCAAGTACACACTCAAGAGATGAAGAAACTGTCAGAGAGCCTTAAATACCAGCCTACCAAAACAAGTTACCAATTTAACAAGCCCAGTAAGCCATGCCCAGAGTGAGTATGAGTCTTCAATGAAAGGTGGGAGGAAGAAACACCCAGACAACTATATGTGCAATAAATATTTCACCTAATCCTTATTAGTCTTGGGCTCGGAAGTGTGTCAACTTATATCTGTGCTGCAATAAGTAATATTCCAATTGTAATGTATACCTGCATCTCTCCTATGCAGCTTTGAGTCATATGTTTATCATCTTCTTGGCATACACACTCACGTGCTCCCACAGACTAGCTGTTTCTCATAGAGATCAAATCCATGTTTGTAAAAATTCTAAATCTTGTGTAACCTCACTTACTCTTGTTTAATGAAAACTAAAAGGCTTATTGTCACTTTTCACTGTTATTTGTTGTTTGTTTCTATCATCATGCTCCTTCCCACTGACCAACTCTTTAAACTGACATGACACTGCAATCAAATTAGCTTTCTTAAAGACTCCTCCATATTTTTTTTCAACACCTGCTTGAAACCTCATTTTCAAATTCTTAAACAAATCTCCCAGATGAAAGCCATTTTCTGGGAGATGTTCATTTGATTTCAACACTTTCCACCTACCTTTTCATAAGGGAAGGACTTACTTTTTTGTTCTTTCTTTGCACAGGCATTCTTCTTATTGCAGAAATTTATGAACTTTCTTTGAATGTTTATTCATAGCAACTAGAGTCCCCAGACAGAACACCCCCACTTCTAATGCAAGGATCCTTTTTTCATTAGCTTCCTCCTTCACCTTTACCTTCTTCATTACAGTAGAAGAACACTTAAGACTTTCACAGGCTTCTTCTTCCAAGGATATTAAACTGATTATATTTTAGTATGAAGAGTGTAAAAAGGATAAAAAGTGAATTCAGAATCTTGATATTGGGCTTCCAGGTCTAACTTAATTTCCAAACCATCTTTGACTTGCATCATTTGTGTGCAGCTGCCAAAACTAAAACCATTTAATCAAAAGTAGATTCAATCTTTACAGGTTCCAGTTAAGAGGCAAAGTCCTGAGATGAAGTTTGCAAGTACATTTTTTTTTTCTTCCTCCAGTTAGATTATAAAAGTCTAGATTTGTTCACTTCCTTGGAAGAGTCTTCAAAAAAAAAAGAAAAAAAAAAAGGCAAAAAAGGCCCTAAAACACCCATTAAAAAAAAAAAAACCCACACAAACAAAACAGGCAAAAAAAAAATATCACACACCAAGAACAAAAAACTACCAAACAAAAAGCTAATAAAAAAACCACCCTCAACCACCTTAAAAACAGCAGTTAGTAACAGAACCAGTTTAAGAATTACTTACAGCAGTACAGAAAATTCAAAAAATTTCAGTAAAGCTCTCCAAGTAGTATTTCTTTTAGAGATGGGGAGTAATTATGTATAGCAGGATTCTCTTCTTTCTTCCCTGCTACCCTTTCTTCTCCCTACTCATCACAGCCAGGAAAGTATCCCAGAGGCTCCCAACCCTAGCTTGCTGCTAATTACATGTGCTCAGAGCTATTGGGCATCCACCATACCTGGCCTGACTTCCAGAGGCATGGCACAACTGCCTACTCCCACTCCAATCCATGAAAAATTCAAGTCAAACCAGTCAGGCTCTAACATCCACATTTGGCTTCCATTCCCAGAGAAGCAAAAGTACACACTGAGCAGAAATGAATCCTTGGAGCAAAACAAAGTTGTCAGTAAAGTGCAACCTCTCAAAGCAAATAACCCCAGAAACAAAGGTGATTCCTGGATCCTACCACAGGCTAGAACTGCTGTTGTAGCAATTCCTAGGAGTAGGAATCAGCATAACAAATGCACACCTGCCACAGGACACTAAGATCATCTTTTGTCAAATGTTAGTGACACATGCTCCCCACACTGCAACAAACTGCCTTCCCTGTTATCATCTACACATTTACTATGACTCAGTATTTAAGGAGTTTTAATGATTTGTTTATATAGTCAGCAGCTGATCATCAACCACACAAGTTATTAAAACACATTTTCTGCCTATAAGATCATGGAAAGATGCCAATGACATAACATTTTAGTTAGATTAGCTTCACTTTTGCCCTGAATTTGTGACTTTCTGCCTTTTCCTACTTGTAAATTCATCTCCCTGAGGCTAAGAAAATGAGTACTTGCCTCCAATAACCAGATTGGCAGAGGTTTTTAAACCTAATCAGTGACAAGCAGTACAGCTAGGACTTTACAAGCCATAGCCCTACCTTACAAGAGGCAAGTATTTACACAGTTTCTTTGTTGGAACTGCAAGGTCATATTTGCAGAACCAGATAAACACTAACTTCAAACAAATACTGAAGTCTTGGAAGTATAAATCAGACAGAAGGCAACCATTTAATCACACTGCCCAACACCTCACACTTTTAGCAGTTGCCACTGTGCTGAATTATTCCATTCCCCTGCAGTTACAGGAAGCAGAAAGTAGCACTGTGAGGACACAGGGTACCCTGCACTGAACATGCCTAGAGCTCTGTTCAAAGAGCTTTTAACCTTCAGCTCATGTCTCAGACCTAAAGCACAGTTATATTCTTTATATATTGTATTTTAGTGTCTTGATTTAGATTGGCAAGCTCATCAAGGAAAGACTGACTTGCTAAGTGGAAGTCCAACAAACTGACCCCAGGACCTAAACAGGTTTCTTCCTTACATAAGCTATCAGCTCCATTAAATTGTATACAAGCCATCAAGAGCTAGTTTACACTAATTTGCCATCTAATGAGAACATATCTGGTAGTTACAGTTTCTGCCCAGCGTGATTTGCTATCAATTCAAGTACAGAGATACATCTGACTACAGACATAATGGCCCTGGATCATCTTTTGTTGCTGTAGGAACAGTGGAGAAAATACTGACTGATCCAAGTACTTGCTCTGCAGCAACACAATTCTATGACCTGCTAGGATTCCTTTGCCCTGCCCCCATTCCACTGGCTTCAGACTACTGTTGCTCAGTCCAAAAGTACATGCATTCTGGGGAAATTTTATGCTAGGGCCCGAGATGCAAAAGTCAATGTTCTGACCATTAAGACACCTGCACAGTTTGAACAGGAGGGATGAAAAGACATAGAAGCAAGATTTATAAATATGTTGAGAAATAAGAACCTCCAGATCTGCTCACAGCTCTGCCACAGATTCCCCAGAGCCTTTGCTAGTTACTTAATCTTTCATCTGCTGAGCACAATGAACACCCTGATGACCTCAACAGGACAGCACAGTCCAGATGATGTTCCTATGCAAGCTGAAGCATGCCAATTTACCAGGGCCACCTGATACAGAACCTGAGTCAGACTGTCAGAGCTGTGAGGAAGGGAATCTAAGTCTCTCACAAGATCAGGTGTTGGCTGTGGCTGCATGCACAAGTATTTTCCTCCCCTTTTAACAGCAGCAACCCATCCACCAAACTAACAGCAAAACAAACTCTAAGTTTACAACAACAGCAATAACACAGAAACAAGCTAAATCCACCAAAACCATGAGAAAAAGACAGCATTTATTGTTGCACTGCCCACTTTTAGAGCACCTCGCTGAAGTGGAGAAAATTAAATCCTTCCTTTCTGCCTTTCCTGTTCACAAATCCCACTGTTTATATAGAACACAGGAAACTTATTAACTCTTCTGGAAACAAATGTGTCTACTTGACAAAAAACAAACACTAAGCAAGCACATCAGAACTACCCAATACCAAGATCCAAAATTCAGCCTCTACTGTTCAAAAGCATTTAAAATTGTCTTTCTAAAGGCATAGAGAGACATCAGATAGGTTAATGAAGTTCCACACAGGGAACTGGGCACAGAAGACAGAAATCCTGTCACTAACTTGATATGTGACATCAGGTAAACAACTTCACCCCCTTTCAGTCTCAGCTTACACTTTAGTAAGCTGATAATGATAAAATTACCTACTTCACTACATGGGTGGAGAACATTTTACTAATTCATTACTACAAAGCAACTTGAGAAATAAGGATATAAAACTAGTACATACACACATATATGTAAAATATAAATATATAACATTTATAAATAAAACACAAGTTAGAAGAAAGGCAAATCACATTACCCAAAAGCTCCAGTCAGCACTCCAGCTATACTGAGCAGGACCCTGCATTTTCTCTGTGCACGAACTGAGAGTCTGCTCTGAATCAGCAAGTAGCTGGCTAATAAGACCATGATCCACTTCATGAACTTCCTGTGAACAAAGAAGCAAGGTATGTAATTCAACAGTGGAGGAGAAAGGTGAAATAAGAAGATGGCCAATTCATTTAACAACTATATATTAAATTTCATACGCTTGTTTAATCAATACAAGCAGCATGGAAACACTTCCCACCAATAAACAGCCTTTTCCTTGATTTTACATGTTTTCCAAGAGTGTACTACAATTACTGCTTACTCTATCAGAGTAATTTATTTCTACAGCAGTCCCTTAATGTGCACACTGAAGTTGCACTGACATTTAGAGCTGGAAGAACCAAAATGAGACATCAGTGCATAACATGGGGAACATCTACAGAATCAGTGGGAGCTTTCAAAACTCGAGAAAGGTCATGGAGGTGCAGCACTTACTACATTTCTGACATATATTATAATACAAATGTATCAAGTATTTATTCTTCATATTGATTACACTATATTTTGTTGTATATATTGTATATACGTGTGCAACATCTCAGATGGGAAATAGTTCTACTCATAGAATTTATTATGCAGATAACACCCTCCAGTATCACTTGCCCTTGACACCAACATTCTTCACTTGGGAGGTCCGTTTTAACTTTTTGAAGGGAAATTCAGCCACAGAAAAACACTCATTTCAAACAAAATGGGACAAAACCAGTCCATGGCCCTAACCAATAACTAACACCACCTGTACTACTGGATCTGTCAATGAGAGACGGAGCTGGATTTCGAGTCCGGAACGACGCAAATCCTAGCCGCCGGTGGCACATTTGCATGCCCGTGACGAGGCAGAGGTGCGAACGCTCTGCCAGCCGGGCCAGTGCTCCTCCGAGGCTCCAGCCAAGCCCGCGGCCCAGGCTTGGGGGACACTTCAGAGAAGACAACGGGGTGAGACAGAAACCGGAGACAACCCAGGCTACGTAGCATAAGAGCCGGGCTGCTCTCCGCAAGTTTTCCACGCAAACACACGGACACACTGCAGCTTCCACCGACTGCTGTCGCCGCCCCGGCTTCCCACAGGGCGGACAGACCCGGCAATGCCCCAGGAACCACCATATCGCCGGAGTTCAGCGGCTGCCTCAGTAACCCCGAAGCCGCCTCCCCTAGCCCCGCAGCGCTGCTGGGTCTCTCCCCAGACCGCTCTCGGCACCCGAGAGCCCAGAGCCTCCCGCCGGGGGCCGCAGGAGCCCCGCAGGACACGCCGCCCCTCCCCACCGGGGACCCGCAGTGCCGGTGCCGGGCGGGCCGCCGCCACCCCCAGGGCCGTGCCCGCCTCTCCCCAATAAAACTTTCGGGGCGGTGGTTAGCGGCGGCAGAGCAAGTCCAGCGGCTCCGCGCCCTCGGGCGGCGCTTCCCGGGGCAGCCCCCCGGCCTCGACCCGCTCGTCCCGTTCCCTGGGGGAAGGAGCAGAGCTCCCGCTCCCGCTCCCCCAACCTACCTGCGCAGCCCGCCGCCGCCGTCCGGCTCGCCCAGGAGGCGGCACGGCGGCGGGGCGCCGCCGGGGGGCCGGGGGGGGGGGGGGGGCCCCCCCCCGGGGGGGGGGCGCGGCGGCGGGCCGCTGCAGGGCAGCGGCCGGGGGCATGGAACCCGCCGGAGGGGCGGGCGAGGGCCAGCGGGGAGCGCTCAGACCGCGGCGCTTACCATGGAGGGGGGCGAGGGCGGCACAGCGCCCACTAACTGCCTCGGCGGGGCGCACGACGGGGCCGCGGCCGCCATTTAAAGGGGCAGGCGCCGACCGTGCAGCTGAGCGCGGAGCCGAGGCGGGAGGCGGGGGGCGAGGGTGAGCGCCGCCACCGCCGTCGTTGCTGCTCCTGAGAAGGCGAAGCTGTCAGGGCGAGGGCGGAGAGAGCCCCGGTGCCTCCGATCGCCTTCCCCGGCCAGCTCCAGAAACCCTTCAGCGGCTTCCACAAGGGTTAATTTACAAAGCCTCGGAGCTGGTGGAAAGTTTGAGGACTGGAGCAAGAAAAACTACTGGCTGCGGGGAGTTGAGGGCGGGGGAGCGGAGGGATGGCGGCGTTAGCTGCCTCCCTGCTAAGGAGAAGCGGAGAGCGCGCCGCCCTCCCCTTGTGCACAGCTCCGGCAGCTGATTAAACAGCGTCCGGGCAGCAGAAGCGGTTCCTGAATCTGACACGGGGGGGGGGGGGGGGAGGTGTGTGTTCAGTGGAAAACACGGCAGAGAGAGGGCGCTTCAGGGGGACACCTACGAGGAGGGGATGGGAGGCAAAGCCTGCCCTTAGCTGCTCGCCCCTCAGGCACCCACCCTTGCGCTGCCGCCGCCGCAACAAGGCGCTGTTAGCGGCTGTTCCAGGGCCAAGCTCCGCGTCCGCACCCTCCCGTGCACGGGGCTCTGCTGCCCTGCCCCGCGAGTGTGTGGAGGCGAGCAGGAGGAGCAGCTTGTTTCCACCCCCCGCGGGGAGGGCGGGATGAGCAGGGGACGGGGTGAAATAAAAGAAATAAAAAAGGTGGAGGACTCCTCTCGGGAAACTTGGGGCTCTCGTTTTTAAACGAGAGTGGAGCGCGGAGTGGTTTCTGCCCAAGCTGTGAGCACCCGGGAGTCTGAAAAGCTGGGCTCCAAGTTAGACAGCACCCAACAATGCTTATCAGGCCACACCTGGAACACTGTGCTCAGTTTTGGTCCCTACTAAATATATATATATAAAATGTGGACAGGCTGGAGAGGATCCATAGAAGGGCCACAAAGATGATCAAAGCACTGGGAAGCTGCCATATGACAAAAGGCGTTTCTCACAGCGGAGAGAATTGTGTTTGTTCAGCCTTGAGAAAAGAAGGTTTAAGGGGAGACCATATCACCATGTTCCAGTATTTAAAGGGTGGAGACTACCTTTTTGCAAGGAGTCACATGGAAAAGACTGGAGGTAATGGCTACAAGTTAAACCTAGGGGGGATTCCAGCTAGACTCAAAAATTTTTCAGAAGAACAGTCAACCACTGGAATCATTTCTCCAGGGAATTGATGGATTCCCCAGCACTGGACACTTCTAAGATTCAGATGGTCACGGTGCTGGGCCAGCTTGTCTAGGCTGTGTGTTCCAGAGCACATCTGCTAGTCTTGTAGATAGCCCACCTGCTTTAGTAGTTTTCTCCTCCATCCTGGTGGCATAGAGAAGCTTAACATAAATGGAATTGAAGTAATCAACTTTTATTTAAAAATCATTATTTCTGCACTGGAAAAAAATACTTTGGGAAAGACACTTTACCTATAAACACCGTGTGCATATAGTCACAGAGGTACTGAATTCCTATCTTCCCTTTGTGATGGATTAGGATGGTAAGAGTCCAGCTTCTCAGGAAATGAAGCCAACTTTCTCTTCTCACCTCTACTAGGGAGGGGTTCAAGCAAAAGAGACATCTCATTTTGAGCATCTGGATTTTTTTTTTGACTCAACTCAAAGTTCGGGTTTATACAAGGCCAAAGTAAAAACCAACAGATAATCTTCCCTCTGCTCTCAGCACATTTTTGGCATCTTCTCTGGGAGAGATCAGAGCAGCCCCCGGGAACTCATTGTTGTGGCTTCAAACGTGGCTGTCATCCAGGCAGCACGCAGAGCACTGTTGGGCTCAAAGCTGTGGTAACTTTAGCAAGTGTGACATTCACTGGGCAGAATGTGAGGTCCTGTTGCAATAACACACTTTTTTTTTTTTTTTCCTTCCCTGTAATACCAGAGAGAGACATGGTGAGGCCATATTCTTCAGCAGCTATGAGCCAGCATATTGGGAAGCTACAGATCTGCAGTGTCTTTATTCTTTCTCTTTTCCTGGTGGGTGAGTACTAAACCACCTTCCTTAATCAGAAGAAATAGAACTTATTCCTAGAGTTTGGCTTGAGAGGTTCTCTTCTTTTTTTTTTTCAAAATGCTGCTTTCTGCTGAGGGCTTCCTCAGGAAAATTTTATCTAGTGCTGTGCACAGCATTAAAGCATACTTTTCTTTATAGATACATTCCTGATTAGCTAATAGAAATCTTTGGAATTAGTATGTTTGTCTGTCTTTTTCAAGAAGGAAGGCTGTGTATCATGAGTGCTAAAAGTTTCATTTCTATTTTGGTTTTCTGATGTATTAGCAACCTGTTATTGTCCCAAGGTAGTTATTCATACCCATTTGTGAAGCCAACCTCAGCCCAGGGCAAAAGTGATATAAATTAAGATGAGCAGTGTGCAGTCATTGATCACTTAATCACAGACATCTGGGAGATGAATGCAGCTTGTATAGCACCTTTGTGGCACCAGTTGAGTGTGAAGTTGAGGTCTAAAGCCAACACAACCATCTGAAAGACAATTGTTCCAGAATGAGGAGATTCTTATGCAGGTTGGAAATGGAGCCCTATTTGCCCTTAACCTCTCCTCCAACTATTGAGTGAGCAAAAGAGGGGGGGGGGGGCTCGACTAGAAAGGTCAAATTTTGCTCTGGCCTCCACTCACCATTTCGATTCTCTGATGCTGTTGGCAGCTGTCAGAAGAAGTTTGCAGGACTGTTTGGGTTTACTCCAGGCACCAAAGTTAGAGGTTTCAGGACTAGAAAAGTATTTTTTATTCTTCCCTTTTGTCACCTCACCACCTCTAGCCTGCCTTGCGTATTTTTCATTCACGACCAATGACAGGGCCTTACATGGGAAAGTATCAGCCTGCAGATTACATAAAGGGGAGGCTGATGGCTTAGTAGGTGCCCTATTAGTACTGGCAAATGTGGAGCACGTTGTGACATTGCAGACAGTCCCAGAGAGCTTTCTCCCCTCATGGCTGAAAACTGGCGGTGAACTACTGACTTCATATGACAATGACCTATTAGATCATCTCATCATTTTTCCAGGTCAAGGCAAGTTCATCCATGCTGTATTTCTCTGTGCTCTGCCTAGGTCAAGTGCTTTCACCAAAACATCTTGCATTCCTCTCCACTGGGGATTGAGCCCTACAACCCACATTACAGGGGACCTACACATCACCATGCCAATGAACCGATTGACTTAAAAAGAGCTTTGAAGCAGAGTCAACAAGGCACTTGGCATGGTATGCTCCCAGATGCCAAGAGGATAAGGGCATTGTGTATTTGGATACAAGGGAACTAGTATGTTGCAGTTTCACAAACTCACAGAAGTAAAAAAAGGAAGAAAAATAGAGTCTGAAATCTTCAATCAGAGCTGGGCTGAAACAATACAGCCTCCTTGCATTTTAGTTTTCCTAGTTAGCTTTAAGTTACGAGATTTATGTTGAATCAAAGATGAGGGATAACATAGATGAACTTTTTTTTTCATGATAGGTGATGCAACTAAAACATATGCACCAAACAGCTCTGAAGGGTTTCCACATGCTTTCTTGTTGCCCACTTTCATAGCCAGCTTATATTTTCTGTATTTTTGCATCCATAAGTTATCTCTCATCTGATATTTAAATTGTAAGGTCTATTCTCTATCCTTTTATAAGGGACCTAGAACAACAGAAGCCCTACTGTCTGACACAAATTGACAGTGCTATTCCCGTAGGAGTCATACATAATAACAACCACAAATATAGCTGTAATCTTGTGCACAAGCCTGGAGGAGCCATTCAAGTAAACTGATCATCAAGGGTCTTGATTTTCCATTACCTTCAGGCATTAGTCCCTGAGAGTCGAGGCTATTGTCATTGCTAAGCTTTACCAGGGCCAGACAATAGCATTTCACATCCTTTGGATGGCAATGAAAGACTCAAGACAATGGAAAATCAAGACCTTCACTGTGGAATGGTCTGCAGTGCTTGAGAAGGCATCAACTGGTATGAAGGGAGACTGTTTCACTTGATAAAACAACAGAAGGTACTTCTCAAAAAATTAGTCTGAACTGAATTGGTCCTGGCAATAGCTGTTGGCTTATTTTTAAGAGTTTGTTCTTACTCCCTCCTTTTGAGAGAGAAACTATTCCTCTCATCTGAGCCCAGACTTGTTTCCAGAAATGATATCCACTCACACTACTCCTAGCTCAAGGCTGTTTGATACTATGATGAACAGCTGAGTGAGAGAAGGCAGGTTTAAATCTGTACTACAGGCATGTTATCCTTAGTTTTTCTAACAAAGGGTATCAGAACAAGGTGATCCCTTCACAGAAAATAGATGCCACCCTCAGTATCAATACCCAGAGAAGGCTCTGAAACTCTTGAAGTGAGAAGAAAGAGGTTAGTGTTCCAGGTGGAAATGTGGCTCAAAGGACTCTAAATTTCACCCAAAGTCATTGGACAATGGCATTAACCTACTACATACCTCTAGTATGGCAACAGAAAGGAACTGAGGATCAGGAAAAGAATCATCTGTACACATGAACATAGTCTAAGCAAGAACTAGGTAAAAAAGTCCTTACTGTCATAATAGTGTCTACTCTCAAGTCCCAGTTCCAGGAACCATTCTTCGTGTTGGTTAGAAGTCAGGAGCAGCTGGAAGGTTTATCTTGTCACTCTCAACCCTCCTCTTCTTTCTCTTTCCTGGTACAGATGTTGGTGTTAGTGGTGGAATTGCAAGCAAGAAGAATGCAGCTCTAACTCATATCACAGCACAACCTTTGTTGGTGACAACACCTGAGCCGTGGCAATTTTTGGTGACTCAAACACCAGCCAAGGAAAAAGCCAAAGAGGGTGAAACTGTGATCTTAAATTGCCACTTTAACAGCCCACAACGTCCCTCCCTGACTGACCTGAGGGTGAAGTGGTACAAAGAAGATGAAAAGGGGCGGATGGACCTGATAGAAAACAATGTGACCATCTTGCCAAATAACTCCAGGGTTTTCATGAGTGGAGACTTGTCCCAAGGAAATGCCTTCCTGGTGATCCTCAATGTGACAACCAGTGACCATGGTATTTATTTCTGTGAGGTTAGGCTTCCAGACGGGAAGGTGGTGACAGGAGATGGCACAAAGCTCAGGATCAGAAGGGCTCTGGGTAATATTTGATATCACCTGCTTATTTTCTCCGTCTTTCTCTTCCAAAGCTGGTATAAATGCTTTCAGAAAGAGGGAATTTGGACTGTTGGGCCTCTAGCAGTTAGGACCTGGTGTCATGGAGCTCCTTAGTATTTCTCATTATTTTTGTTAGGCTACCTAATTCTGATTTGCTTACCTCTGTACATAGTCACACATGTATTATTATAAGGAGAGACATTTGCAAGAAAGAAAAGAATAATTTTATCACTAAAATCAAAGTCAATGCCAAGAACAAAACAGTCAGATGAATTCTCTTACACTCACAACTCTGTTTGCTAGCACCCCCATGAGTGACAGATATCAAGATACCGTCTCGGGGAACAGCTCCAAACTCTTATTTTTTGGGGCATTATTTCTCTTCATCCCACTAACTTGCATATTCATTTGCTAAATCTGGATTACATAAATAATCCCACAATAAACATGAGGATCACACTATATCATTTCTGCTTAACTTAATTCACATTAAAATCAAAGCATCATTAAAAGTGTCATGCTATGTTTTCTTAGGCTCACAAATAGTCACTAGGAATATTAAGTAAGGAGATAACTTCCTTTGCCTTTATCAGATGAAAATGTCAAAGCAGCTTTCCTTTTTATGTAGGCTAAACACATTCCAGTCCCAACAAATCAATGCATCAGAAGGCTTATTATCTTATTAACAGAAAATAGCACCTTCTGTGTCAAGAGCAAATTGTGCAACTACTATTTCCCCCTTATTCATTACCAAAGCTTCTGGCTCACCAAGATTCACTAAGTCTTTGCCCTTTTGAGCCTGAGTTCTTCTGTTCATAGTATTTATGAAACTACTCAGTTTAAACTGTAGCACTAACAAGGCAAGGAAACCAAGTCCCCCCTGCAAGGTCTCATCCATGTGTCTAATGAGGTCTCCTGCCAGCTTGATCTCAAAAGCCTCAGTAGCACAGGTTACTCTTCCAGTACCTGCACCCTGGCCAGTGTGATTACCTTTCTGTTGCTGAGATAATGAACTCTCTCATTTCTGCACTATGCCTGAATTTAAGGGACAAGAGAATATGAGAAATATAATTCATAAAGAAAGGTTACATGACACAAATCCAGGCTGTCCAAAAACATATCTCAAATTAGAAGGAGAAAATTAGCTGACTCTAATAACTTGTCCATTGGCTGTCCAAAAACATATCTCAAATTAGAAGGAGAAAATTAGCTGACTCTAATAACTTGTCCGTTGCAGGAAGCAAATAACATATATTTTGGAGTAAAGCAAGTAATGGTTCTACAGCATCTTCATTGCTCTCATTTTACTGATGAATCAAGCAGCCCCACAAGTGGATTTAAACTGCAGGACACCTCCTTGTATGAGGGACAAGGGCGTGGTTGTTTTACTGGATGTCCATCCATTCAACTAGGTAGCACAGAGCAGTGGCTGCTCCTGTGAATGGGTGGCCAGATGGAAATCTGTGTGTGAATATAGTAGCAAAACCATCCCAAAAAATCACTAGTGCAATACACTCTTGCCCATGATTTCATGTCAGACAAGACATAGGCATAACTGATACCTATTAAGTTCTCCTGCAGCCACTCCAGAGAACCTGCTGGCTGCATTGCATGTATTTGCCTGGATGACATCCTCTGTCACTCTCTCTGCCTTCCTTTATCTTTCAGGCTTGTTTGGTCTAGAAGAATCAATCGGAACAATCATTGGGGTTGTGGCAGCTGTTATAGGAGGCATAGTGGTTCTGCTCATTGTTTTAACCCCACAGCTAAGGAAGTGCATCCTCTGCATGAGACAAGGCTCTCACCAAGGTAAGGAACACAAACTAAAACCAGGAATCCCCTGCTAGGAAGGTGAGCCTAATTGTCTATTTCCAAAGGTACCTTTTTTTTTTAACTGAAGGAGGAATTAGCCATTTACTTACCTCTGGTCAGACATGGGATCTTGTTCAGGCAATGAACAGTGTGGATGAAAATCTAGCAAGGCTGGTTCTGTATTCCATCTCTTTCTCAAATAGTTTTTTGTGTATGTTGGGTAGAGCTTCATGCATGGCCTAATGAGTTACCTATAAATAAAACAATAGGATCTACTTTAATTGCCACTTTTCACAAAGAGTTGCTCAGTAAGATTATGCTTCTTTTAACAAAGTCCTGTGTCTCCTTCAGTTCTTTTATGTTTATTCTGAAGCATGGTTCTTCCACCAACTAGATGCTTATGTCCATATTCTTGTAATGCTAGTGTACAGAAACCTATGATGGCCTAAGTGTATGTGTGAGATGTGTGGTTTTGTAAAGCTCAGTAATATTCTTTATTAGATCAGCTCATCAGGTTGGGAAAACTAGATGTTTTCATCACACATGAGCCAAAGAAATGGCTGGAGAAGAGGCTGATGTACCCAAAAGCTCACTTGTTTCTTCCAGCTCTGTCAGCTGGTCTGGTTAGAGTAGACTGACACTGAAGGCTGGATTTTGAAACACATTTAGTGCAACACATTTTTGTGCAACCTAAGATGTGATCTGCGTTTCAGACAGAGCTCAGATGACATTTTGCTTTCAGTGGCGAGCCCTGTGATTGCATTTCTTCTCAGGGCACTCAAAAATCTTGTTCAGTCTGCTTAAAAAAATCCCCGAAGGGTTAAAGGAAGAGCTGCTCTTGCCATTGACTGGAGCGCTGCCGCCACCTGATGGCCAGCTTGGCGGAGACAGGGAGGGACTTCCAGCCCTTGCTGAGAAGAGCGCTTGCACCTTTAGGCTGATGCTGCCCAGGCAGCATCGTCCTTTGCGAACTCTCTGAATGTACAGAGTTCACCACTTCTTTACTTGCCAGAAAGCCTCCGAAGACTTAATGTGTTGTAGTGACTCTGTATCACTCCCTCGCTCTCCTTTCCTTCTTGCTCAGCATAGCTTGAAGTGCAGCATTGCAGGAGTCACCTGAAGATGCCAAGCCTACAAGTGGAACAACTTCTGATACCCTTTAAACCAAAAATGGAGCTCTATATGAAATAAAAACTTCGATCTCAGTACACGTTGTCTTTGGCATTTTTATTTTTGTTAGGCTGTATAATTTTTCAGCAGCTTTGCCAGCCACAGCATCCTCCTGCAGCCAGGAGCCTTTTGTGAAGAAATTTACATGATCATCTTCCAAAACTCCTCTTAGTCTGGCCACATATCTCTGACTCTCAACTCTCACGAGGTACCTTGGGTCTTTCCCTGCCATTACTTCTTATTTTGAAGGTGGTGCTCAAAGTTTGTCAGTTGTGCTTCAGGAGAAACAGAAGGAGCTTGACCTACACAGGGCCTCAATCTCCTCAGCAGCTGACATCTACCCGAGGAAATAACTGCATTGTTTCAGGGAGTGCAACTGTGTCTCCTGTCTGTTTGGACCTCTCAGCAAAGAAGCTGTTGTCCTGTTGGCTTTTTCCAGTCTACAGGCTTGTAACAGAGGCAAAGAAGGCCCATTTGAACAGTTACCCCTCTGAAAGACTGGGACTCTGGTTTACTTTTGCCAGAAGGAAACATAGTGTTTCAATATAAGATGTAATACCATCACATCCATAGCCCCTGCTTCCTGACAAGACAGTTATTGATTCCCAGATGGTCAGTGGCCAGGGGATATGCCAATATAGGAGAAATCTCCTCTCTGTATAGGGGAGCAGCATACCAGCTCTGAAGAATGCAGAGCAGTCAAGGAATATTGTCTTTTGCAAAGTACAGGCATGCCTGCTAGTAAGTAGAAGTCAGAAACCCTGGCAACAGCAGTAGCCTGGTGTAATGTTGCTTGCCTTTGAACATACCTACCTCAGAAGTGTCCTGTGTGCTGTGAGGCAGGAACATGAGGGATAGGACAACTGGCTGTATAAACTAAGAAACACAAACACAATCCCAGCAAGAATAGATGAAGCCCTGCCCTGGGCCACACTCTGCTTTTCCTTGTGGTGGGAAACCGAACTCCTCTAAGGAATAAGGAGGCATCCTCCCTTTTTGATGTCACTGCTCCTCCTGCAGGCCCAGGAAAATAAAGTGGGTCACTTTATTTTGTCACTTCCAGACAAGTGACTTGCCAGTCACTTCCAGACTGGCACATCTCAGGTATTCAAAGCCCAGTGCATCTTTTTTTTTTTTTTTTTCAGAGATTAAAAAAATCTTTTTGTTTTTATAACAAGCCAGTCTAGCAGAAGTCTCTACATATTTTCCAAATCATGTGCCAATGTGTGGGAGCTGAAGGTCAACAGTGTGAAAGGACAAAAAAAGCCATTTGGTAATGGGTAAGATGTTCTCACTGCACTGCAGACTAAACCTTTTGTTTCTGCAAAGGCCATAAGCAGAACAGGATCTTACATCACCATATATGTTATCCTGTCTCTCCTCCCCAGAAACCTGGATCTGATAGAAATTCTCTCACACCATTGTTAACTCTGGTAAAAGATGTACAATTTTATTCCAGCACCTTCAGATTCATAGGGTTAGAGGAAAAGTCCTGAAAAGACTATTCTGGCCCCCCGTATCTGAAATGGCAGGTGGGATGAGTCTGTCCACATAGAAAGTCTGGCCAGAGGATGAGGTGTGGGTTGTATGGGGCTGCTCCCCAACATGTAGCTGCTTCTTGGTCACACAGGCACACCATTTTTTCACACCGGTCTGTCAGGTTATCTGCAAAAGAAAATGAAAGTGGAGGATGAGAGATTCCATATCTGCCAGAGGCAAGAAACAGTTTTAGGAGGAACAGTTCCCCAATAAATAAATTCTTAGGAAAAAAGAATCCATGGGAGCAGGAAGGGAGAAGGACCAAGTGTCATGTTTGTGTGTGGATCTGACCCTCATGTGTCTTGTCTCTGTCAACAGGTGTGACCTGTGACCTAGAGCATCAGAAAGTAGCAGCTAAACATAAATTAACACCACTTATAAAAATCTGCCCAGCACAGAGCACTCCCCACTTCTAGGGCTGTGTGAACAATAGGGGCTTAATTCAGTGGCTGAAGGCAAAAGATAAAATTATTTTAGCTTAGCATGAGTGAAAAATCTCCCATATTCCCTCAGTCATTCAACTTCCCTTTTAACTCCTCTCTCTGCACATCAGACCAATTTCAAAAGAAAAAGTGCTACTTTGAAAGGAAGAGTCTCCCAGAGGGACATTTGGAAGTCACAGAAGCACCCACCAGGCATCCTTCATTTGTGGTCCCCGAGTTGCTTTTACATCTTTCTGATCATAGCAGAGGAGCACAAGGAACTCTTCAGTAGGTCCTGGCACCTGATTTTTATGAGCCAGCAGCTAATGAAGCTGATCAAAATCATACCTATGGAACTGTTTTTAATGCAATTATATGTCTACACAACTAGGTAACAAACATAAGGAACATCAAAGCACCTAGCTCAGGTGGCTGCACTGCAAATGACTGATTTGGGGTTAAGAAAACCCATCCCACCTACAGGTGTCTTAAATTCAGCCATTGGACTCTTACTGTTTCAAAGCACACAGCCTTGTTTATTTGATGCTGCTACTATAGATTATCTAACACCCACCAAACCCTCCACTAGGCAAAGTTTAAAGCATGACTTCATGCCACTGCACAGGGGCTTTGCTCCAGTACCAACTTCAAAGAGTACAGCAATCTTTCTAGATTTCACTGGACTTTGCTGGATTAACCTTGTATCTGATAAATAAGAAGAGTTTAAAAGAGTTTAAGAATTTCTTAAGCTGTTCTGAATCACATGTTCATTGGCAAAAATTGTTTCAGGGTCTCATCAATGGGGACTTAGGTTTTTTTTTCTTAGCTATCAGTCCTGCCTGATTTTATCCTTGCTTTCTCCTCCCTGAGTTCTTCCCATGCCATGCTTAACACTGTGGGTCTAATGTGAGTACAAGAGTCTGGCTTGGCAGTCAATTCTGTCAGAGTAGAATGTTTTTTTTTGACCAGACTCCCACAATTTACAGCCTTTTCTATATTACAGATATTTATTGAATGGAATTTGCCAACACACTGTGGCATATCTGGACTGAGGGATATGTGTTTGACAATTTTTTTCATTCCACAAACAAAACTCCCTAGTAGCAAAAGGAGGAGTCCCACATAATATGAGCTTTTATTTAATTTACCTGAAAATACCTGTGTTTATGATAGAGTAGCAGGCATCAGGCACTTATTTCATCTTGCATAGAAAGAATAGTGGAAGCAGCTCTGCTTCTGATGTTTCTGGACAGCATGACCCCAGGCCCAGCAAGCATGCCTGGAAATTTAATTCTTCATCCCACTTGTTTGAGTGGGATCAGACATTAGATTCTCACACCTCAGTAAAACCTGCTGTGCTGTAGTCTGGGGTAGGAAATTTGCCAATAGAACATGTATCTATTGTTCCTCCCATTGGGAAGGTGAAGCCCCTTGAGGACTTGTGGAGAACAGGCCTTGCCTGGACATCAGCTAAGGAACTAATGGCATTTAACTAATGCTTGTTAGCCAGGTTGAAGAAACTGCAGCCCAGTGCACTCTTATGGGACATACTTTGTGTGTCTTAGGGATTTGATGCTATGTCTCACATCTGCAACTAGGATTGTTCCTTCACAGCAAAAAGACATGGGATTGCTTTTCCATATAAAAACAGATAGCAGAAATACCAGTCAGCCACAGAAATATGGGTAAGAGGGAGGGAGAGCCATTATGCATTAAAGCAGTAACACTCCTTAGCCAGCAATTTGTATTTCATAGATTGTCCTGGTTCTTGGGAAAGAGCAACTGCAGATACACTGTGATCCATCCCATATTTGTTGGCTGATTTTCTGTTACTGGAGAGATAGAGGATTGAAGCAGTAAATATGGTCTTCTGGCAAGGCAGAAACAGACTTTTAGTGTTCAAGCAAGTAACATTAGTAGTATGGGGACAAGTTTTACTCTCACATATTTATTTTCAAACTTTCAAAGCATTCTACAATGGAATTTACCACCAGGGACTTTCTGGAGACTTAGAAATAGAAGTGACAAATTCTGAGATTCAAGTCAGCTGGTGTATATCAAAACAAACTGATGTGAGCCACTGACAGGTCATGATTGTGCAATTGAAGATCTTGAGTGGGTACCAGCTGTAGAGCTGAGCACAGCCTACACTCACTGTTTGCCTGTGGCACTGGAAAGCATTAGACTCTGCAAGTTCAAAATCTCTGCTGGAGGCCTCAGGCTTTGAGCTGGAGTCTCACAAGAGGCATAAGATGCAGGCTGGCACCCTATGTAGCCTCTCTTACAGGCATGTGTAATATCATGACTCTTCACTAGAAGCACACATGGGCAAGTAAAACAAGGAACAGCCCCACTGGAAGGAGAGCCAAAACTGTCACAGGAAGACTGCCCCTGCAGAAGTGGTCACAGGCAGACCATTGCACACCTTTGGAATACGCTGGTAAGGAGCAGGTGTGCTTTATGTGGGTTGACAGAGAGCCTCCAGAGAGGCATGTGTATCCTTGCCAAACTGGGGTGGCTTGCTGGCTACATGGGCCCCACTCTTCAGCCTGGGGAGGACTCAGGTTACCTGGGATGGGCAGTGCTGGGGCTCCAGCCTTCCTTTCAGCTCCAGCTGAGGACTCTTGGCAAGCCTAGCAATCCAGGCAAGGGATGGGGTGAGAGTTCAGAGGAGAAGAGGTCTTGCCCACAGTGGCTTTCAAACCATCTCAGTGCGCACAGACCTACCTCTGAGAGCCACAAAGCACCTAGATCAGCCTGTGTGCCCACAGAGGAGGCAGCAAAAGGAGCCTAAGGTGAGTGAGCACTTCCTTACCGCACCGCACGCTGTTCTGCTCGCACGCCCACTGGTACCGCTGGGCCTTGGGGCTGCAGCCTTCCTTCTCTGCCTTGTCATAGCAGCAGTCGTGCCTATGGCAGCACCTGGCAGACAATAAAAGGAAGAGTTTGGGCATTTTCCCTCATCCTGTGTTTTTGTTTCAGGGGGTGTTTGCACAGTCTCATGAGTGCTACACTCACACATGGCTCACGACTGTGGTGTTTGTCCCAGCCTGTCATTAAATCGTCTGTTGATGGACCAAGTGTCCTGGCATCTCTATGAAAGTTCATGTGGCTCAGGAGATCATTAATGACATATTTGCTTCTATGAACACTGTGTTTCTTCTTCCAAGCTTTTGCCCTCAGAAAGGCAGGTGTGGTCAATACATCTCTCACTGAAAGGGAGCTGAAGAATTCCTTTTAGGTGCATGACCATGGCTCATCACCTTAGGCTTAGATCCATCCCAGTATCTAATGGAATGAAGACTAAGGAAATTTATCATTGTCCTTTGCCACCTTCAGATGGTCCCCTCCTGTCTGGAAATGCCCTTTCCTGCACCTGGGTCAGAGCCTGGTGTTAAGCTTTTAATAGCTTGCTAAACACTCTGTTAGAACAATGCAAACAATCAGCCAACACTATGGCAGAGCACTGGTCAACAGGTATGGAAAACAAATACAACTGTGTCATTTAGTTAGTAACCAACCTATTCAGCATGTCTGGGCTATGAGACAACCCTAATGGCTACANAACCACATGCCTGTCATGGTGTTTTCAGAGAGATGATGAGCCCCTTCAGGTCCTGCTTTACAAAATGGGTTCTGCAGCAATCCAGGGGAAGAGGAATGAGAAACAAATCTATTGATTTTATGCAAAAGAGATACCATTATGACTGGAAGTGATGGGCCTGTGAGAGTGAAATAGAAGGGAAAAGGCAGTTAATGACAACAGCACATCAAACTCACTGAGCTGAATGAATACTCCTTATAAAAGGAATACCTACTCAAAAGCTTGCCTTTATTTTTTTGTTGTTTTCTTTTTTTCTTCTTCTATGAAGGAGGGGTGCTTAGAAGCACTCTAGCCCTGTCCAGACAAACTGACTGAATTACTCATAAGGAAATTACTCATTTTTGTAAGGGTCTTAGTAACAGACCTAGAAGTGTCATAGGAGTAACTAATTTCAAACGGTGTTTGTCACTCAAGGCCAGTAGTTTTGGCACTCCTTTCTTTTTTAGAATGGCCAAAATGGAAAATAATGTTGTCACTTTGACTGGCATGGAGTACTCAGCCATGGGGGTTTTTACAGTAGTTCTCAGGAACAGACATCAGAAGATTCCTCTAGCCAGAAAAATTTGGGGCTAAATCTAGTGCAACATTGCTGATTCTTTGTAGCTAAGAATGTGACTACAACATAATAATGAATATGCTCAATGATCAAGCCTCCTTTTTACAAACTAGCTGTATTTTGAGGTGCTTCCAGTTACAGTCTCATTTTCTGTCATTAAATTCCACATCCCATGAAAATCAAATGGCAGCAGAAACACCAGCTGATGAACGTGTGGCCATGTATTTACTCTCTGCCTGTTTTTCAAGAGTTCTGACTACTCACATCTCCCAGAGTCACCTAAATCTGGGGGGAAATGGAAGATGACAGCTTCTGGGTAATTCTGCTCAGCCCTTCAGTAAAAGAAGTATGCCAGATAGGTGAAGTTATGTTTTACTTTAAAGGCCTGACTGTGAGAGTTGGTAAAGGGCTAACAAAAATTATAAAGACATTAACAGGCAATGCTGTAGATGGTGATAAACAGGTCAAAAGATACTACTGAAAATTAAAAGAAATCTCTACACCTGAAATCTATAACATTTTATAGGCAGTTACTTATTATTCATAAGCCCCCTTATTGACATTTTTAGAGATGAAATGTTTCACAGATAGAAACCAGGGATGTGAAGTGAGGGCTTTGAGAGTGAAACATCACTAATACCTGGCCTGCTGATTGTAGGTAAACAGAGGCTTGTCTCCTCTATCCTTGAGATTTCAGATCAAACAAGATGACAGGCTCAGAGCACACAGAAGTCTACCATGATCAAGATTTTATGTATACTATTCTCTAAGTACAAGAAGGAAACCTTTGATTGCAACATCTCCTAGACTCATTGCTTTTAGCCTTGGGAATAACAAACACAGCATCTTCCCCCCTAACGAAGAAAAGGGGAAATAACACCATGCTCTACCGTGCTGCTGCTCTTGGTTCAGCATGAGCTAACAGGCAAAGAAGTCAACAGGTTTGATTACTCCTTGCAAAGATCTGGATTTCTCCCAGAAGATCAACAGTGATATTCCCATCATTGCCATTTTCAGGACCTGTGTGAGATAACCTCCCAAATACCTTGACCACTCCCCTTTTTTCAGACAGGGCTTGTTCTCTAAGTAAACATGCAGCTAGTTCAGGAAATCATATCCTGGTTTCTCCTCTGCCCTTCATCCCACATAGAACAAGGTCCCAAGAACCTTAGTCTCATTCAGAAAGTAGCTAAACCCTCATTCAAACACCAAGTGAAACATGGGTCCTCACTCAAAATCCCCCAGTGCTTTCATATATACTAAGTTCCCTCTTCATAAGGCAGCAGCAATTCTATGGAGTTACAGTACTACCAAGAGTGAAGAGTGGGGAGATCTGCACTGCTTCTGGACACACAGCTGAGGTTCTTCTTACCAGTCTGTTCTATCTTTAGGCCAGCCCTGTCCTCCCAGTCCACAGTAGCATCCGTAGCCAATATATGCCAAGGGAGACCGTCCAGTGCCACAAGATATAGCTCCTGCCAATTCGATGATTCCTCGGGTATGCAGTGAATGGGATTTTCCCAGACCACCTTTGCAAGCTGCAAAGACAAGACATGGCTACACAAAAGGATTAAACACTCCTGACATTGATTTTCTTAAGTCCTTAGAAGAAGGATTTAAATTTTTTATTTTTTTTTTGACTGGTTGATTTGGTGCAGCCTTGACAATTTATTAGCTGTGACAGTCAGCCTGTAGAGAGGACTCTGCAGGAGTCTTACCTGAGGGCTGGGATAACCAGGAGAGGGATGCAGAAATACCCAAGCACTCTATTTCTGCAGAGGGAGCTCAGTTTAAGCAAGACTTAATAGCTCTGGTGCACTAGTGTGTGATCATAACTATATGTCACCTAGGAACAGAGCACTTACTTTTGCATGTCTCAGAGCCTGAGCTGTTCAGCCTGTGCCAGCACCATGCAGATCCATCTGGGTTTCACTGCACCCCAGAGCTCCCAAACCTGTAAAGGTTACTAGCTGCACTGTGGTCACATGAAGCAGCAGAGGACAAGCACACACCAGACTTAACCTGGGCTCTACAGAAGAAAAAAAGAGGATTCTGTGTTGCCCAAGAGATATTAAATTATCCAAGTTTCCCTTACTATTCAGGATATTTTAACCCATTCTCCAGATGGCAAACAGTTAACTACTGTTTATGTGCAGAGGGACAGCTACATACCCCTTGAGAGAGGTATACTCTGCCAAGGATAGAGTGCCTATGTTAGCCAAAATGTATGTGTATCAGCTTTGTTTTGAGAATTTGGAAGTGTTGGCAATGCTTACATCAGTTTCCGTTACTACGTTCCTTTTAAGTTGAGACATCAGGTTGGCTGCATTAATTTAGAAAAAAAGAAAAGAAACAAGGAACTCTGTGTCAGCTAAGTGTGCAGAAGGCCCCCAAACAAGTTCAGAGTTTAACCTACAAGTCTTTCAAAGAGCATTATGATTTCACATGTTAATTTTTAAGCTTTTTAGAAACCAGAGATTTTGCCTTGCAGTAACTGTTACAGAAACCAAGAGTACCCTGCCTCAAATACTCAAGCCACTGTGATGCTCAGCTGCAAACGTTAGTCCTTCACACATTAACAGCTGCAACAGGCCAGCTTGGGTTTAGTGTGAAGGATCAAGGGCCCTTAGCACTGCTGTATCACACGTGGCAAAGCTACTCACTAGTAGCATCAAACTCATCCAACCAACTGCGTAACCCATCCACTCATTCCACCCATGCACAGGCGCTCCAACAAAAAAAAAAACCAAGCCTGCCAAAATGGGGGGGACTTACTAGCATGTTGTGTGGAAGAGGAGGTGCCACATGGGAGCTGGGACCCTGCCACCAAAGTTGCTTTTCACCTGCCCCCAGCTATTGCAGCATGCCTGGCCTCTTCAAAGTGCTGTGCAAACACAGACTAATTAATCCCCTAAATCATTAGAGGACTCAATACTATTATTGAAACAGTTGCTTTCCTTTTAAAATCTAGCCTCTAATCCCTGTGCTTGGGCCTCTCCCTGCATCTCCTGGGCTGGCTCACTCTCCTAGCCTGATCCAAACCCCAGTGAGGACAAGGGTCTCTACCCATGAAGGACAAGGCATGGCTTTGCTCCTTTTCTGCAGCCTGAGACTCCAGCAGGAACAAGAGCTACCCTCCACCATTTTTGCCCCAGTGACCTGCAGCTCAGGCTGTCCCCGGGGCACAGGGTTTCACACAGCCTTCTTATGCTTCCCGGGGCATTCCTTGGGGATTAAATGCACATTCCTCCAAAAGTAACCATGCTGCTCACCTAAACACTACTTGAGTGTTCAGGTTTCATGCTAAAAACACATTATATGGGAGTTATTAAAAACTAAAAACCTTGTCCAAACAGTGGGGTTCTGGTGTTAGAAGGCAGCTCAGCTCTCAGGCACCCCAAGGGACATCACAAGCAGTGAGCTTTTCTGGACTTGGGGTTACAAAACATGTGTTTTCAACCTGTTGCAGTTTGCAGACCCTGAAAGTGTTCTAGTGGAGATAAAAAAATCTTTGTAGACATTCCAGCTTCCTAACAGGCAGCCTGCATTTTTTTTCATCTGTCTTACACTGACTGCATAAACCAGGACTACTGGACTTGGCCTGTTGGCCACTGGCTGAAAACAGCCAAAGCTAATTTAAGGTAACTGCAACTCACCCAGAAGAAAGGCCATTCTTCTTTTGAAGTTATCTCTAAGGATCAAGGAACTGTAATTACAGTGCAGGGCTGCTGGTGAAAGTGGAGAGAGAGTGTCCCCAAGGGAACTGAGTCCAAAAGACTCAATTAGTGTGCTTAAGGCTTCGTGCTCTGCAAGAGTTTGAAATAATATGAGCATCCAAGCAGCCTCTAATGTTTCTGTTTTGTGCTTTGAGAGCTGTCTGGGTTTTGACCCAATGGTGAGTAGCTGCAGATGACAGTTCAGCCCCAGCAAGTACATTTCAGTATTCAGGTGCCTGGCTAATAACTTGACCAAGAAGTGAAGTTGCTTTTTCTGTCCTGGGCAGTCAAGCCAACACAGCTGGGAAAGCCTTGAAAAAGCCTCAGTCTCCACAGCAGCCTGATTTTTTAGCCACATCTCCCATTAGCTGCATGTCCAGTCATTAGTTATACTATTAATGGGGCACATAACAGAGAACAAACCTGTAGGGAGGAGAGGGGAGGTGGATCTGATGAGTTGCACTTTCTACTTCCTCCTTAAACAAGAAGCCTTTACTATAGATTGAGGCAAGGTTTGGGGTTTTATTTAAAAACTCTACTTGCAGGTATACTACAGACCTGCCAGCATAGTGTCAAGTTGCCTCTGTGTGTAGGGCCTTTATGTTAGTTAGTTAGTTATTCATAGCTCCTTTTTTTTAAATTTATTTTAAATCCAGATTAATTGAAAACTTCTTACTCCAAGATAACTGGTATAAAAAGAGGGTACGTCTATGAAAAAACAAACCAAACCAAAACGAACCACAGAGGCCAACAACTTTGTAGCAGAAAACTACTCAAAAAAAAAAAAAAAAGAGAAAATGAGCCGTGTTCATACAGCCCCAGCTCCATGAACTACTGGGGCAGCAAAGCGGGCAGGCAGCTCACTGACACAGCCCCTCGCTGCAAAGTTGAGAGTGAAAAAGCGCTTTTTTTCTCACTTGATCAAACTATACCGAGATGTCCGCTGTGAGGCAGGCAAAGCTCGCAAGGGGAAAGCTGTCCAGGGATGGGGGGAGGCCTGGCGACGGGGAGAGGGACTGGGAGGTGGTACTCACCTGCCTGAAGCAGCATCAGCATCAGCATCAGGCGGGAGCCCATGGGCAGATCGCTCCTGCGCTCCTCTACGCCGGGATTCAACCGCCGGGACGGCCGGTAGCTCCTCTCCTCTCCGCCAAGCCAGCCGAGCTGTGGGTGTGCTTAACAACCTTCCCGGGCCGCTGCTCCGAGGTTTATATACCCATGGCTCTGTGCCCGTCTGAACTGAAACACCCTCTCCTGAGCTGTCCCCGAGCCCCAGCCCCGGTCCAGCCCGTCCCCGCAGCGGGCTCCTCGCTGCGTGGGGAGATGGCGAGGGCTGGCTCTGTTTGCCAAGCATCGCCTTTGGGCGGGAGGGAGGGGCTGCTGGAAGGGCATTAGGCTGGCGGTCCCTGGGAGAGCCAGAGACACCCAGGCACTAAGCCGGGCTCCTTCTTTAAGCTCTTTGCTTACAGACCCTGGTTAACCTCTGAGTAGCTGCGGAAAAGGGAAGCCAGCAACTGGGCTTTCTGCGGCTTGGGCTCGCTGCTGTGGCATCCCCCTGGCAAGGATTTTCGCTTTTTATAGATCACACTTTCCAGGGTAATGTGTTGCTTTTTTTTTTTTTTTTAAATTATTTTATTTTGAGACTGATTATTTTTCACGTTAAGAGACAAAGCTATAAAAATCCAACAGAAAGAATACTGTTAGCTGCAAGCATCTAATTATAAACTGACCAACAGAGCTAATTCTGTGACACTCCTTAAGGAAAAATACTCTCTCAGCCTGTTGCTGCACCTGACCAAGACCAATTGATTTCTTGAAGACTCATCAGTAAATGGGTCCCAGCCACAGCTACAGAGCAGTGGCTGAGGATAGTGTCTCGGGACCAGTCGTGCTCTGGTCACACCAGGCAGACAGATTGGCAAGCAGCCTCTCTGTCACACAGCCTCCACTTGGGCAGGGCAGTAGGCAATGTGAGCAGAAGGGTTGACCGTGGTTATTTTGTCTTTGGGGTTGAACGAGCTTCACCCGGCCCTTAAGGGCTTTAAAACTCCTGCCTCGCTTGATACAACAGCCATCTACCTTGGTGGGATCTAAGCATCTGCCCCTTCCCTGGTTCAGGCAAGATGAGAAGGGCTGGCTGCTCTGCTGGGAGGAGAGGAGAGGAAGAAGGCTGCTTGCCTCTTCCCCTGCACAACCCAGCACTACTGCAGTGGCACCCCTTGCCTGAGTTCCCCATAGTAAAGCCATGCCTCCCTCCCTTCTTAATGGCATGGATTTAAATATTTGCTTGCCAAATATTGGTACTTGAATCAAAGGTCAGCAGCAAGTCATTTACAGGGCTGCCTTCTGCTGAGAGTGGCCCCACCACAGCAACTGGCACTCTTTGGCAAGCAAGTCTTCAAGGTACAGTAGGTATCAGGTGGCTTTAATGTAGGGCGAGCAAGTCAGCAGAGTTGAGTAAATCTCATGACAATTGTGAGCCTGAAATCCCCCACTGGCCATTGCCCCTGTGATTGTGTGCTGGCAGCAGGGAAAGGAGGAGGATGGCTGAGGACTCCACTCACCAAGCTGCTCTTACCCAGCTCCTACACAGTGTTGGAGGGGCCCTGGAGGAACTGTGCAGATTATACCTCCTCCCTCAGAAACTCCCTTCACTAATTATACATTTACTCAAGTAATAAAGACAGATCCTATGTATGTGAGTGGTTGCTGGCTAATATTTAACCGAAGAATATCAGTTTGTGGAAAGAGGATGCTGGAGGGCGGGTGCACTGTATTTGAGGGCTCTGTGGATGCAGGTCCTCAAAATGGGAAGTCCAAAGAAGGCAGCAGGTTTTGAAGCACGATGTGGAGCCTGGTTGAGCAAGGGACCCTGTTAGAACAAGCTCCATCCCTGACAGGTACCTGGTGGTTCCTGTTCTTAAGCTGGGTCCAAGGGGGAGTTGTGAGGAACCTGTGCAGATGCTTTACAGTATTCCTGGGGTCTCCAAGCTCAGAGAAGTGCCTTTGAGTGATCAAAGTGCCTACTCTATGACTTGGATTTATCAGAGTTGTTTGGGTTTGAAAACAGAATCATGGAATGTTAGGGGTTGGAAGGGACCTCTAAAAATCATTTAGTCCAACCCCTTTGCCAGACCAGGATCACCCAGAGTAATCACACAGGAACAAGTCCAGCCAGCTTTTGAATTCTCCAGGAGACAGATTCTACCACCTCTCTGGGCAGTATGTTCTGTTCCAGTGCTCCGTTACACTCACAGTGAAGTACTTCCTCATGTTGAGGTGGAATCTCCTGATTTCCAGTTTATGACCATTGCCCCTAGTCCTGCTCCTGGACACCACTAAGAGCCTGGACCCATTTCCCTAAAGCCATCCTTTAGACATTTACAAATATTGATAGGGTCCCCACTCAGCCTTCTCTTGTCCAAGCTAAACAGACCCAGCTCTCTCAGCCTTTCCTCACACAGTAGGTGCTCCAGGCCCTCAATCATCTTAGTGCCCCAATTATCCAACCTGCCCTTCCTAAGCTTGGCTATGAGGATGCTATGGGAGACAGGAGATAAGGGGAATGTCATCTTGTTCTTTTAAAACCTCTGTGAATATCAAACCTGATCAAAAAAGGTGTTCTAAATTTTCAGACCAGTTTAGTTCTGTTTCCCTTTGTCATAGTCCTCAGCCCCCCAAATAACAGATGAGGTTTCTTTGATAGCCAAATGTATCTGCACTGTTGGAAGAAGACTTCTGCAGGGTATTAGGGAGGGATGCCAAACATCAAACTTCAAATAGAAAGCAGAATTAATGTATAGTTTCCTTGTGATGGTTTCACACTGCTGACTGGTCAAGTTTGTTATTTATCTGTGCAATTACTGATTCCTGTTGCCTAAGTTAATCAGCATTTACATTACATTAAATAGTATTAAGTGCTAATCATGGTTTTCCTTTGTCATGTCAAGTGCACTGGGATCACAACAGCATTTTTATTTCTTATCAGGGAAACAAAATTAACCCTGATCTCCTTCACCTGCATTTTGCATGTTATCTTNAATCTCATGACAATTGTGAGCCTGAAATCCCCCACTGGCCATTGCCCCTGTGATTGTGTGCTGGCAGCAGGGAAAGGAGGAGGATGGCTGAGGACTCCACTCACCAAGCTGCTCTTACCCAGCTCCTACACAGTGTTGGAGGGGCCCTGGAGGAACTGTGCAGATTATACCTCCTCCCTCAGAAACTCCCTTCACTAATTATACATTTACTCAAGTAATAAAGACAGATCCTATGTATGTGAGTGGTTGCTGGCTAATATTTAACCGAAGAATATCAGTTTGTGGAAAGAGGATGCTGGAGGGCGGGTGCACTGTATTTGAGGGCTCTGTGGATGCAGGTCCTCAAAATGGGAAGTCCAAAGAAGGCAGCAGGTTTTGAAGCACGATGTGGAGCCTGGTTGAGCAAGGGACCCTGTTAGAACAAGCTCCATCCCTGACAGGTACCTGGTGGTTCCTGTTCTTAAGCTGGGTCCAAGGGGGAGTTGTGAGGAACCTGTGCAGATGCTTTACAGTATTCCTGGGGTCTCCAAGCTCAGAGAAGTGCCTTTGAGTGATCAAAGTGCCTACTCTATGACTTGGATTTATCAGAGTTGTTTGGGTTTGAAAACAGAATCATGGAATGTTAGGGGTTGGAAGGGACCTCTAAAAATCATTTAGTCCAACCCCTTTGCCAGACCAGGATCACCCAGAGTAATCACACAGGAACAAGTCCAGCCAGCTTTTGAATTCTCCAGGAGACAGATTCTACCACCTCTCTGGGCAGTATGTTCTGTTCCAGTGCTCCGTTACACTCACAGTGAAGTACTTCCTCATGTTGAGGTGGAATCTCCTGATTTCCAGTTTATGACCATTGCCCCTAGTCCTGCTCCTGGACACCACTAAGAGCCTGGACCCATTTCCCTAAAGCCATCCTTTAGACATTTACAAATATTGATAGGGTCCCCACTCAGCCTTCTCTTGTCCAAGCTAAACAGACCCAGCTCTCTCAGCCTTTCCTCACACAGTAGGTGCTCCAGGCCCTCAATCATCTTAGTGCCCCAATTATCCAACCTGCCCTTCCTAAGCTTGGCTATGAGGATGCTATGGGAGACAGGAGATAAGGGGAATGTCATCTTGTTCTTTTAAAACCTCTGTGAATATCAAACCTGATCAAAAAAGGTGTTCTAAATTTTCAGACCAGTTTAGTTCTGTTTCCCTTTGTCATAGTCCTCAGCCCCCCAAATAACAGATGAGGTTTCTTTGATAGCCAAATGTATCTGCACTGTTGGAAGAAGACTTCTGCAGGGTATTAGGGAGGGCAGGTTGNGTGGCACACAAGGGCATTGGATGTCCTCCCACCAAACTGAGCTCTACAGATTATTGGCTCTCCAAGACAGCATAGGGAATAGACTTGCTCTGAGCCTCAGGTCACTTGCATGGGGCAATCAAACTATATTTTTGGAGAGCTATTTCTTCAGATGAACCAGCTCTGTTGCCAAGTGGGTTTTCTTGGTTTGCACCACTAAAACAGCTGGCCCTCGGGAATGATATTGCCTCTTGCTCTTGGGCTTCTTGTTATTGAAAGATACTATTAGGGGAAAAGTCTTCAGCTGAAGGGAATGAGAATTTATATGATCTACACAGATTTAACAACATCTACTCAATAAGGTTTAAGAAGTCAGATGTTGTTGCAGAAGCTGGGCCATCTTACAATCCCATAGAGGCTGTTCTTCCTTAAATGAAATGCCCAGCCATCTCTGTAGATATCATGACCAAATGCAAGAAGAGATCTCTGGTCAGTACCAGCAGATTGAACGACTCATTTGCTGCCCAGGCCAAGGGCTTTTCCCATGAGGGGTGGAGGAAACTTTCCTGCAATACTATGGGTATTAAAGGTGACTAAAAGAGACTCAAGAATACAGAATGACAGCTTGGGTAGTGCACATTAGAAGAGAAGAGAAAGTTCTATAGGGAAACAAACGTCACATTACCTGTTCAGAGGAAAAAAATGACATATATAAGGCTGCCACATGATTCTTGGTGACATAACCAGTTACATAAGTAACAGAGTAAATATTATGTAAACAGTCTTACATAAGACCATCTTGCATGGAAGCTCTGTCCATGCTTTAGTGATAATACAGCCTGGTCAAGTTTTGATGAGAAAATATAACATTATTATTATTTCCATTTTATAACTCAGCCCCAAAAGAAAAGGGTTTTTTTGTGGTTTTTTTAGAGTGGCTCTTGTTTTGAGGGTATCCAGTATGTATCTCCTTGAGCTTCACTGCTGCTGTAGCCCAGTGACAGTATCTATGATGGTCTTCAGCAGTATTCATCTCTTAGTCTGGTCTGCCTGAAGCTCCCCTTTTTCTGCAGAGGAAGCAGTTGTTCTGCCCTACAGTCATGCTTGGGAATGGAGAGGCTCCTGCCCTTCAGAAACCATGGGGCTTTGGTGGATGCTCCATAACCTAGTGCATCTGTCAGGGCGTTGGGACCATCACAACAAAAAGGTTTTCAAAACTGTAATGTCCCTTGGCCATAGGTAGCCAGGACATAAGAAAGACAGCATGCCCTGGCAAGGTAGACCATGCTCATCACTACCTGAGGGCATTGCCACAGCCACAAACCATGGAGAAAAGCATCTCCTTGGAGCTGCATTGAGCCATGAATGTGGCAATGCAAAGGATGGGTGCAAACAGGTTTACATCATTAGCTGAGCACCCTTAGACAGCTGGCTTTTGGTTTAGAGCCCTGGTGACATTTCACACTTAAAAGAGAGGATATATTACCAGAATATTCCAGTGCTGCTTATGTAGACTGCTGTACACTGAGTCATCTCCTCCAANTTAGACATTTACAAATATTGATAGGGTCCCCACTCAGCCTTCTCTTGTCCAAGCTAAACAGACCCAGCTCTCTCAGCCTTTCCTCACACAGTAGGTGCTCCAGGCCCTCAATCATCTTAGTGCCCCAATTATCCAACCTGCCCTTCCTAAGCTTGGCTATGAGGATGCTATGGGAGACAGGAGATAAGGGGAATGTCATCTTGTTCTTTTAAAACCTCTGTGAATATCAAACCTGATCAAAAAAGGTGTTCTAAATTTTCAGACCAGTTTAGTTCTGTTTCCCTTTGTCATAGTCCTCAGCCCCCCAAATAACAGATGAGGTTTCTTTGATAGCCAAATGTATCTGCACTGTTGGAAGAAGACTTCTGCAGGGTATTAGGGAGGGATGCCAAACATCAAACTTCAAATAGAAAGCAGAATTAATGTATAGTTTCCTTGTGATGGTTTCACACTGCTGACTGGTCAAGTTTGTTATTTATCTGTGCAATTACTGATTCCTGTTGCCTAAGTTAATCAGCATTTACATTACATTAAATAGTATTAAGTGCTAATCATGGTTTTCCTTTGTCATGTCAAGTGCACTGGGATCACAACAGCATTTTTATTTCTTATCAGGGAAACAAAATTAACCCTGATCTCCTTCACCTGCATTTTGCATGTTATCTTCCTGAGCTCCACTTCTCACAAGTAGCAAGAGGTGGCACACAAGGGCATTGGATGTCCTCCCACCAAACTGAGCTCTACAGATTATTGGCTCTCCAAGACAGCATAGGGAATAGACTTGCTCTGAGCCTCAGGTCACTTGCATGGGGCAATCAAACTATATTTTTGGAGAGCTATTTCTTCAGATGAACCAGCTCTGTTGCCAAGTGGGTTTTCTTGGTTTGCACCACTAAAACAGCTGGCCCTCGGGAATGATATTGCCTCTTGCTCTTGGGCTTCTTGTTATTGAAAGATACTATTAGGGGAAAAGTCTTCAGCTGAAGGGAATGAGAATTTATATGATCTACACAGATTTAACAACATCTACTCAATAAGGTTTAAGAAGTCAGATGTTGTTGCAGAAGCTGGGCCATCTTACAATCCCATAGAGGCTGTTCTTCCTTAAATGAAATGCCCAGCCATCTCTGTAGATATCATGACCAAATGCAAGAAGAGATCTCTGGTCAGTACCAGCAGATTGAACGACTCATTTGCTGCCCAGGCCAAGGGCTTTTCCCATGAGGGGTGGAGGAAACTTTCCTGCAATACTATGGGTATTAAAGGTGACTAAAAGAGACTCAAGAATACAGAATGACAGCTTGGGTAGTGCACATTAGAAGAGAAGAGAAAGTTCTATAGGGAAACAAACGTCACATTACCTGTTCAGAGGAAAAAAATGACATATATAAGGCTGCCACATGATTCTTGGTGACATAACCAGTTACATAAGTAACAGAGTAAATATTATGTAAACAGTCTTACATAAGACCATCTTGCATGGAAGCTCTGTCCATGCTTTAGTGATAATACAGCCTGGTCAAGTTTTGATGAGAAAATATAACATTATTATTATTTCCATTTTATAACTCAGCCCCAAAAGAAAAGGGTTTTTTTGTGGTTTTTTTAGAGTGGCTCTTGTTTTGAGGGTATCCAGTATGTATCTCCTTGAGCTTCACTGCTGCTGTAGCCCAGTGACAGTATCTATGATGGTCTTCAGCAGTATTCATCTCTTAGTCTGGTCTGCCTGAAGCTCCCCTTTTTCTGCAGAGGAAGCAGTTGTTCTGCCCTACAGTCATGCTTGGGAATGGAGAGGCTCCTGCCCTTCAGAAACCATGGGGCTTTGGTGGATGCTCCATAACCTAGTGCATCTGTCAGGGCGTTGGGACCATCACAACAAAAAGGTTTTCAAAACTGTAATGTCCCTTGGCCATAGGTAGCCAGGACATAAGAAAGACAGCATGCCCTGGCAAGGTAGACCATGCTCATCACTACCTGAGGGCATTGCCACAGCCACAAACCATGGAGAAAAGCATCTCCTTGGAGCTGCATTGAGCCATGAATGTGGCAATGCAAAGGATGGGTGCAAACAGGTTTACATCATTAGCTGAGCACCCTTAGACAGCTGGCTTTTGGTTTAGAGCCCTGGTGACATTTCACACTTAAAAGAGAGGATATATTACCAGAATATTCCAGTGCTGCTTATGTAGACTGCTGTACACTGAGTCATCTCCTCCAAATGCTGTCTGCTTTAGCTTTTAATTTCCCCATCGTGCAGGCTTCATTTTGCTTTTTTTTTTTTCAGTTGCTAATAGTTTTCCTGCTTCTCCACTTGGCATCTCACACCTCTTTCCTTCCACCTTTTGTCCCAACCTACCACTTCAACCTACAACATCATAAATAACTTGACGACTCATGCTGGTGCTGTCTCAAGCCTCAGGTGCCAACAGAGACAGAGAAGTGCTTTTTTATTCTTAACAGCAGTCAGTACTGTCTAGATCATGGAGCACGTGGGAGCTCTCAATCTCCCACTTCTAAGAGGACTGGCAATTAGAGGCTTCCTGAAGAAAAGAGGGTATGTTTTACACTACCTCTGCTCTGTTACCCAGATTGTTTTATTAGCATGCAGCCAGTGTACAGACTGGTTTGATATCTGAGTATTTATATAAGAGAGAGGCAATAACGGGCTAAATTTAGGTAACATTTTAACTCCTATAAGAGCTATGAAATCAAGCCAGGATTAGTCATGATCTGCTTTCCTGTAGCCCTGTTGAAGGCTGGCTAAGGGCTCAAGGTTACTGCTGTGAAGGGGCACTAGATAATAAGGATTTAGGTGCTCTCCTGATACCAACCAGTGCTGCATATAGCAAGTTTTAAAGTGTTTCTGGAATCCCTCTGCTGTTTGTCAGACCAGGGTTTTGTTAACTCACACAGAGACATACAATTAAGCTTACATTGACTGAAGTACCCTAATGGGAGACTGTTCTTTACTATTTCCCCAATTACAATCTGAATTATCAAGCCCAGATTCAAATACTGTAACTTACATGCTTAATATCCTTCCATGGGCTCTTCAAAACATCTGTCTCTCTTCCTAGACATATATATACTCCCTGAACCAATGCTCATATTTGCCACCACTACCTTGTTTTTGTTCTATGACTCATCACCTCTTCACTGCTGTGGAAATTGCTGTCTTCTGGGTTTCATACTTCATATATTAAAAGGTTTGGATTAAAAAAAAAAAAAGAAAAAACATTGGGACAGTGAAAAGAACTCCACCTTTCAGGAGGAAGATGGCTCTGCAATTTGTTCTGCTGGGTAAAGAATGCTCTGAGATGGTTATTGTGGTCACCTACTTGGTTTGTGTTTTCTCTCTCGTCTGACCAGCCCCCAGCTGAGGGTGTGCTGCATGTCTTACACCTCATCTTCAGGCTTTGTGCTTGTAGTGGGTCAATTACCACCTGTGTGGTCCCAGTGCCAGTCCTTTTCTCCTTTACATGACAAGGATTTATCTAAAGGAAGCCTGCACCTTTGAACCCACCTGAGGACAGATTATTAGGTGAGGGCTGGATGCTGCTGTGCTCTGAATGCTGAACATCTTAGTGCCTCCTGTGACCAATGGCCTTCAAGCCACAGTGAGCAACTGCCAATGTGGGAAGCTCTCAGTCCCATAGAGATCTCCTCAGTTCCCAGTAAAAAACTGCCTCTTTTTTTTTTTTTTTTGAGTAAATAATCCTGATGAGTCATTTTGGTTATGATTTCATATAGTCTTTTGCTTACAAGGATAGGGAAATTTCAACCTTTACTGTCTCTCCTTGTTTCTCATACCAGTTTTAATACTTACAGTAAGCTTGAGACTATACTGAAAGATGCAGATAGCGTAATGAAAATTTTAAGTGCTAATTTATTATTAGAGTGTTATTATTTGTGATGTGGTGGAATGAAATAGCAGGCTGTGCCTGCTGAAATGCCTTATCACTTCATGGATGCCAGTCACCACTGGGGAGTTCAGGAGTTCACCCAGTTCCCAGCACACCAAGAAACTGCCTACATTAACAATGCTTGTGTAGTTAGCAGGGAAGAGATCTGTGGTGATAAAGCAGTGGGTAAGCTCCTGGAGGGTGTTTGGCTTTCTAGGCTGGGCAGTGAAGAGTAGGTCAATGCTGTATAGCCCTAGTCAAAATGGTTACATTCAACTTCAAGGTATTTTCTCACAGTTAAAGCATCCAACCTTCCCCCTTTGCTCCACTGTACATTGGGAAGCTGTCTATTTTCAATGCCTCTTTTGGCATCTCTTCCCTGTGCATATATCCCACTGGCTGTCAAACCCCTGATCTCTGTCACAGTCATATTTGCACAGTAAGCAGCATCCATCTCTGCCTGAAGACATTCTTTGTGTTCAAACCACTGTGGTATGTGCTGGAATGAGTTCCTGAACTCTCTGACATGATCTGTTGAAGGTTTCAGCATCTTCATTTGTGATAATATACTGGACATCCAATCCACAGTGATAGTTTGGGACACATGAGAAGATGAGGTGTCTTTTTTTCTCCAGTCACAAGAACAAGCATGAACACCAGTAAAGCTCATGACACTTCTTTGCCTACACAGTTTCTGCCTAGGCATACACATAGGCAAACACATATATTGGCTGAGTTTTTTAGGACTATCAGAGCTGGTTACCTGGCTTTATGTAGTTCAGGACAAGGATTCTGGCTATTATCTAAATTTCTTTCAGTACTTCAGGATTAAAAATTATTGGGATTTTTTTTCCTTCAATATATATTCCATAAAGCTCTACTGGACCAAGTAACAGAAGTAGTCTGCTTCTTAGAGTAACTTAGCCAGAGAATGTTACTTATTTTGTTGTTTGTTTTTTTTTTTTCCCAAACCTTTTTTTATTTTTTTGGCAGCTTTGCTGCAGAAAAGCCAAAATCACACCCATGATAAGTGCTCTTCCAGTAGCACTTATTTGAGTTGTAGATCTACTGAGGCACCATTTACCACTCATTTCGTAAGTTTAACTGTAAACAAATACATCCATCAATCAAAACATATTTATTGGTAACCCCAATATGTTCTGACATTTTAACCTTTATACTCCTTGGTATTGCAGTTTGGCTTTTCCTGGCGGAGTGATAGATAGGCCACTGTCTAGTTTAAATTTGGCTTGGCAGGTTTGCTATCCTCTCTTACACAGCAATGAGCATGTCCTCACACAGTCAGCCACTGCCAAATTGCATGTTTGGTGCTTTGTTTGCTGTTTGTACAGGAGGCATTTTTCCTGAGACTGCTGCTGAATTAATTTTTGCTTATCTGCACTATGTTAATGCCAGATATGACCACAATCTCGTTTGAGTCACTGCTTACTTCCTTGCAAAAAAAAAAAAAAAGTTTTACAGTTTTCCTTTACTTTTCTTCTCTGTGTATCTTTCCTGGCTACAATTACTGTATTTGACTAGTAAAATAACATTTCTGACTTTGCACTTCTTACTACCTACATGTAGGATTGGGGAGAAAGGGTGTCAAGCCTCAGTTTTTGCCCATAGCTGTAGCTCTATACTTGTGCATTTATTTTTCCCTGTGTAATCAAGGTTCCTTTGTGTTATTTGCTTAAGTATCAGTACTAGCACGCTGAGCTTTAACTGGAAGCCTGATACTAACAGGCTAATGGCAGGGTGCCTTGTGAAAAAAAGGTAAAGATTAAAAAAGTTCAACTGACTGACGCTTTCCCTTCACCAGTATTTTTGTAAGTTTTCACAGAATAAAGCCTCAGACGAAGTAAATTTGTCAACCTCAATGCACTAAGACAATCTACAAAGCAACACAATCCCAGAGATTAAAGCTGCTGGTGCACTGATCTCTGGGGAGACATTTCTCTTACATACAATCAGGTACTATAGTTTTATTTACCTCAAAACAAAACAAACCCCATAAGCTGAAAACTACAACATGGTTTCAAAACAGATTTCCTATAGCACTGCCCCTAAGTAAACGAAAAATCTTGAAGTTTCTCATTTTTTCTGTAAGATTTGGGCCAAGATTTTGAAACAAAATGAACATCTAAAATACTATTTAAAAAAAAAAAGTATTTTAAAGCCCTTAAATGTGTGATTTGGTCACACTAGAGTTGAACTCAGAGCATTTCCTTCTAACTTTTGAATACAAGAGCTACTATATCAGCTTCATGTAGTGCACATAAATTACTCACCAGTGTAGCACTGAGGTGCAAGACACTTCAAATTCAATTATTTCTAGCTGGAACCAGCTCTCCTCTCTCTGGGATTAACTTCTCATGATGTTATTTTTCTTGTTTGCTATTTTTTGTCACTAGGAGAAGACTTGTGCTGGATTCAATAGTATGAGCTGGAAAGAGTTCAGAGAACTCATCTGAGAGAGGCCAGTCAAGGTTAGAAAGAACCATACTTAAAAAATAAGACAACACAGAGAAAAGGGGGAGTTTAAGAATGAAGGACCCCTGGTAAGACAAAACTGTTTATTGGCCAGAATCTATTGTTAGAAGAACAGTGTGATGGAAAGCAAATATTTCCTATTTGACAGATAATTAATTCTTAGAAATCGGTAACAAGGAAAACATCTTGTTTAACTAACCTCATTTTCAGAGGCCAATTTCAAAGAAGTTTCCAGGAAACTTCTGCTGAGGAGTACTTCAGTGTGAAAAAGATCAGGAAGAACACTATCTCAGAACAGATATTAATGTATCACTAATACGAAGCTGTCATCATTTGTGCAATGCCAGAAGTATCAGTTTTATTATTTGCAGAACAGACTTATTTTCCAAACCTTGAGTTTGTCAAGTTCTGCCATCTCTAATTTCTGATGCTTTCTTTTGATCACTTTCATTTCTGCCTTATGAAAAATAACAAACATCAAAAAGAAGCCTCACTGCATACCAAAACATCTGCCCTTATTCTCTCATTTATAATGATTTCTAATGTCACTCTATTTGAGCCAATTAATCAATGTCTGAAACACAGCAATTCTGGGCTACAATAATAAGAGGTTTATTTGTAATATTTTTTTTTTCCTGTCCAGTAGCTTAACTCTCCTTTACTACAAACTAACCTGGTCACCTCTTATTGTATCACCAGCGGAAGTGGAGAACTACCAGTCACTGTCTATACCAAGTCCTTGTGTAAAAACCATTACTTGGAGTCCTCCCTTCCATATAATGATCCCATTGCTCCCTGTCTTGCATTTTATGGCTTCTAAGCATTCCAGCAATGTTGTTCACTGCTCTAAGGATACCCCCAACTATCTACAGCTTCAACACATATCAACTAAAACTGAGCATGCTTAAGTAAAGAATAATAATTATTTCCTTCATCTTTTAGGCATTTCCCAAGTTACTACATCCCAGAATAGGAACCCTACAGAAAACATGACCTTTGTCTGAAGCTTACCTTCCTGACTTTCCATTATCAGTGATTTTCTTTGTTCCATTTATTTCTCACTCCTTCAGATAAACCTCAGGATCGGGTCAGGGGGGCTTTAAATCAGCGACATCTTTGTTGAATATCTTCCTTTTCAAGTGAGAAGACAAAGGTGATTCCCATAACATCTAGAAACTCTAGCAACTTATCTCAACATTACTAGCAATTAAGGGAAATCCTGAGCTGAATATCTGATACAGCCTCTAAAAAAAGGGTAAAACAAATCCCCACAAACTGCCTTTATCTATAGACCCAAATGTTTTCATTTGGCACCACAGGGGATTTCTTTACTGCTCCTTCAGCTGATTCCTGTTTCCTTGACACGTTGTTGAACATGAACAATGCCCAGATATCAAGAAGCTATCGGCCCTCTACTGGCATCTCCTGGGGTGAAGATGACCTAGGGTAGGGAGCCTAACAGAAGCAGACAGCTGGCAGGAACAAGAGCTCCAACTGTACTACCTACATCTTTTACTGCAAATTAGTCTTATCTCTCATTCTGAAAACACTGGACACAGAATTTAAACCATAAGCCAAGCACCTGGCAGAGTAGAGCCAACAGCATCCAGGCCATGTTAAAAAGTGTGCCAGGGCTTTGAGGGCATTCATGGCCATAACTGCATGTCTTAACAAATATTCATGTGTCTAGAATTTCCAATTAGACAGCTTTAGGCTTCCAGCACCCAGCTCAGTGTGTAACAGGGATGTGGACAGGGATGTGGACAGGGATGTGGACAGGGATGTGGACAGGGATGTGGACAGGGATGTGGACAGGTCCTCTGAGGATGGTGCAACATGCCTCCAAAGTGAGTAGCTAGTTTATTTATTGTGGTAAAAAAAGATTATGGAATAGAGAGAACAGAAAGGGAAGTATCAGTGCAGGATCTGGGAGAAGGAAGCAAGGAGACACAGACGGGGAATAACAAGTCTATCACCTAGGTGATGACACTCCTCTGTCAGCTCACAAAGGTGGCTGGAGGTAAAACACCTCTCTGCTCCAGAACAGGTTTGACTTCCTCTCTCCATAATGATATGCTTCCTTTACTCCCCATAGAGGACAATCTTGGCTTCTACAGCCTCCTCTTCAAGCCTAGGCCTGCAGGGGCTATTCCAGAGTGACTGTGCATGCTGTCACTCCCATGGTTGATACAGTTGTCCAAGTGCTGTTCCTGGGCAGGTCTGCAGTGGCTCCAGAAGAATTGTGAAGCTGCTCCAGAATGTGCAACTCATTTCCCACAGCAGCCCGTGACCCACTCACCAGCACCTCCTGTCTCACTTCCCAGATCAACACTGAGAGAGAGGGGTGACTGTGCCAGCAGCATCCCACTGCTGCCACTCTTCGTGGTGTCCTCATCATTTCTGGACAGTTAATCACTTTTCGTAACTTGAAGATCTTTAGCAAAAAAGCAGTTCTAGCACTGGGCAGATGCTGTGGTTTCATACCACTGTTGCTATTGTTTTATGTGGAAGTAAAAATCAATATGCAAATCAAAACTTGCTAGTTAAATGGGTCACTTGAGAGCAATACAAAAACTGTTTGTTTGCAAAAGGAACTACTGCAACAGCCCTAGAAACCTCTCAGAAAGGAGAGCTTCTTTCTGGTTAAGATGAACCCCACCCCCTTCTCAACCAAAGCAATTTAATGAGGGCTGAATAAATGACTTCAGTAAAGTCACTGAGATCACAAGATCACCCACACAGTAGTTTGTTTGAATTAGGGAAAGCAACAGTGGTAAGGGAACATGGTCCAACGCAGGGCCAAGATCCAGGAAGGATTTAGAGGCTGTGGAACCAGTTCTCCAGCGTCTATCAGTGTCACCTGCAGGCAGAAAGGCTCTGGCAGGGCTGAGGCATCACAGAGAAGTAGCCACTGCTCTGTGCTGTCCCTCCAGTGCACTCCTGGCCTCACCCAGCCAGTGCTCCAAAACACACACCAATCTGGTGATTAACTGGTGATGTCAATCAACCATTAAATCAACATCAGTGTAAAAATATTGGATGCTCAGCTTTGACACTTTACATGGTCAGAGGCAAGTCCTCTGAAAGAAGCTTCTCAGTGAATTTACATAAAAACCATTTCACACATAAAGGTACTGCCATGGTCACTTAGGCCACAGCCTCAGCTACCAGACTCTGCAGGGGAATCTCCCAGAGAATCACATTAGCTAAAGATACAAGCTACACAGCCTCAGAGAAAGGAAATAAACCCATAATTCAGTGCAGTACTGATGAGGTAGCATAGCCCATGAGTATATGCACAGCACATCACAGCTGGATGCTGCTGGGAGAGGCTCCAGTCACACTCCATGGACACTAGGAGACCCCATATTAACAGAGACAACATGAGTCACCACTGCTCAGCTTATGGCTATGGAAACATGATGGGGCATGGGCAGAGCACTGCACTCCCTCCACCTGCAAGCAGCTAACAGAGGATGGTTCTTCCACAGAGACCAATGAAGGGCTTCTTCACAAGGCTATTCCATCTCCCCAACAACAGGGGTATTAGAATGTAACCTATTTTATAACAAGGATGATAAAAGGTGAAGTTACAACAGGGAACAGTCCTCAAACCACAGCTCAATTCAGCTAATGTGTGCCAAAACATTCACATGCATTCAGCTGTGGAAGCTGAATGGAAAAAGGACTGACTGTAAAGGTCCAGACACACTGGAGGTCATAACATGGGATAGAGGGACTCTTTGCTAACAAAGTGCTCTGGAAACACTTCTTCATTAATAGCATTTCAAAAAGGTAATGAAAGATGTTTGGATCAACCTTCTTTTTAATAAGTACTCCACAATGTTAAGAAATAGGCATGTCTGATAACAGGAAATAGCCCAAATTACAGATGTAACGGGTAGATCCATTGAAGTTATTTATGCAGGGGTCTCCTCTTCTGAGACAGTGATACAAAATATAACAGTACATTATCTTTACAAACATCAATCTAAAAGAAAATATTCTAAAACCATTTAATGTAAGAGACACTAAAAGAAGCAGATGAAGGACTTGAGAAAGCTGGAAACAGAAACAAGACTATTAAAAAAAATCACTATCCATTTTTATTAGGAGGATTCTGATCAAGTAAAAATTAATTTTCATTAAACAAAAGTTTCTATTTTCATGAAAATTTGCAATTTTCACCTCGGAAAATCCAAGGCTAGAGAGATAGTTGGATCCTCTGCAAGAATCAGTTATCTTCACCCTTATCTGTGCATAGAAAGCATGGAGCACAAGAGACATCTGACACTCATTGCTCTAAAGTGATCAATGAAGAAAACACTGTTCCTATGGTTATTTTTAAAAGAGGTAATTTTAGAAGGGAGGAGGCCAGAGAGAAATACAATAAATTACTGCTGTCAGGTTTATTTTCAGTGGTCATCAGTTTGTATAAAGGTTTGGCACCTATCAGTAGGCAGACAGGTGCTTGTTAAGTGCAATTTTGCATATGGCTGTTATTGCTGTATCCAGATACCTACAGAGTCTTCCAGTCACAGAGCACCTGTTCTTCCACTGTCATATTATCTAAACCAAAATTTGAACAAAGGCTCCACTTTGCACTCTGCAGTTTTGAAAGCTGTCATTTAAATATATAGGGCTAGAATAATACTCTGCAGCAGAAGAATTAGTAGCAAACATGCAAACCTTTGATCCTTTCCAATTAGGAACCAGGTTACAAAGAAGCTCTAGAGCACAAACTCTACCCACTCCTGAGGAAATGAAAAAAACCCCAAAATAAAACAAAGAAGCAGCTTCAAGATGTTATCCTCTCTCTGCTGAGATGCACAATCTGCTGAAGCAGGAAATAAACACAGACAGAGGTTGACAATTAGCCTGAGACAGAATGATGACAAGCAGTTGACATCTCAGAATTTCTCTTTCAACAGCAGGTGCTGACTCTGTAGACACAGTGCTAGTGAGCAGCAAAGAGCTTTCCAGAAGTCACTGCCTTGGATCACAGACCTATGACAGCACTGCAAGAGAGACTGTGAGCTGGCACACAACTTGGTGCCAAACGTAAGTGAGAAAGAACAGAAAAAAATAAACAAAGATCTGAGCAGCTTTCTCAAAACACACTTCAGAGCATTTTAGGTGAGGGGAGAGAGACTTTATCTGCAACACATCTTCCATGAGGAAAGGACCACCTGGCCAGCACACAACCCAAAAGGAAAACTAGACCACCACACAAAGTTTCTGGCATGACAACAGATTCAGAAGGGCCCCTTGAGTCATCCAAGACTCTGCCATCACTTGCAATCACATTATTCCTTTTGTCACTGGTGAACTGTCCCCTTTAAACAACAAAACCATTTTTTTGTCTGCTCTATACCATTTTATTGAAGTAAGGAAATGGGATTGATTCTCCCATTTTCAGCCTATTGTCCTCTTTTCTCACTGTGTGTACCTGTCTCATCTCTATCTCCAACACTGATCAGTATATAACTCCTATGTTCAAAATACTGAGGAACACAAACCAACCTTTCATCTCACCACTCGCTTCAAAGCTGGAGCAGTCTTCACTCTTTTTGAGCAAGGGTGTCTGCATTTGCTTATATGTGACAACAACCATAGGTAAGGGCTCAGGCTTCTCCTCAATGTAGGCAACTTCTGGATATGGCATGAGGACCTGCCAGTGTGAAAGGCCTTGTGCCACAGCTGTGTCAAGGTCTGTCTCATTACCTGTGGGTGCACTTAGTCAGCTCTTTGACAGAATGACACCATCCTCGCTGTCTACTCTGGTTTTCTGCCCTCCAATGACATTTAGTGGTCTCAAGCAAGCAGCCCAACATCTTTTCCTGCTCCCTTTACACCTTGAGCAAAGCAGACAGTTACAAAGCAAGGCAGGTACACACAGATCCATCACCCCAGACACCAGAGAAGGTGATGCCTCTCACTGAAATTCATTCTGATGAAGACATCTTTATAGAAAAGAAAGTAAAAACCCAAACCAACCTGAAAGGTGACCCTCATTTTAGTTAAATGGTCCAAATCAAGGATCAATTAAAGCCTGTTTTCTTCATTTCAGCACAGAGGAAAACAGAAGCATTTGTTTGAGACAGAGACAAAAGCAGGCAACCTTGTTTTTGGTGATACGTAGAATGATCAATAAAGGATTGACAGCACCTCTAACACTCCCCTTTTCCTCTCCATAACAATCCTTCTTTTGGAAGCAGGAATATTAGCATTTGAAAACTGAGAGTTACACTTCAGAAAAACAGATGCCTGATACAAGAGGAAGAGAGCACATGCACAGGATTCCCATTATTAAAATCAAACAATATACCAGATTAAAATCAAACAATATGATTATTCTGCCAGCTCCTGAAAAAAAAGCAACAAAACCAAAAAACCCAAATGATGTCAGATAAAACAGCCAGCATTGTTTCCTCTCAAAGCACAGAACAGTACCTTCCACCAGTCCTTTTGACCCAAGCTGAGGCTTGTGTACTCTAGTATTTCTCACAAATGAGGCACAGGACAAGCTGGGCAGTGAAGCTTATCTACCTAAGTCAGAGATAACAAATTCCTCTGAAAAAGCACCGTATCAGTACATATCAGCAGCATGGGTTTTCATTTACTCCCACATAATGCACAAAAATACCACATCCCCTCTCATGGGATTAGCATTGGGCTAGAGAAAGAAAATGTTTTGGGAGGAAAGGTGAAAAAGTACTCAAGAGGATGATCTTGAGTGGCCCATTGCTGTTTTTTCAGTGATCCTGATTTTCATCACCATCCTTGTGTCATTTTGTAAAGTCTTCAGTGATCATAATAAAAGGAGAAATGGGTTGATCCCTATCATACACATGATTTTTTTTAAAAAAAAAAAAAAAAGATACTAGCAGATATCCCTGATCTTCGGGGATCTGGTAACTGCTGACCCAATAAACACAGTCTGGGTAGAAGCACCTACTGAAAAAAATAGCACAACACAAAACAAAAAACACAGACATAACATAAAAATACCTATTTCTGTGTCATTCTCATCAATTGCATCTCACTGAATTCTTGCCATCATAGACTTATTTTGTCAAGATTTATTTCTTCTAAGACATAATTCTTCTATTAAACATGAAGTAAGGAAGCAAGGGAAGGTAAGGCCTCAGAATTAAATAATTTAGTCTTAGAACACTGTTTTCTAAGTAAGACATGATGCCCAGTCTGGCTAGAGTTACAGTGATTTATAAGAAATATGTGCAGAAGCTGTGAACTAATTAGAAATTACAGGGTGTTTCACCCCACAAAAATGAGGGCAGAAGCCCAAAACTTGAATTAAAAAACAAGTTTAAGAAATTCAACCAGACATCTTTGTTTCTGGCAATATTTCCTTGAAGACAGAGAAGTATCTAAATATTGTTTTTTCTTAACCCATGGAAAAGTCACTTCAGAGCAGTCCTTTACCTTGCCATCAGATTCATGCAATGCTGAACATTTCTGAACTTTTAAAAATTTATTATTTCATTTAAACAATAGGTTTGGGGCAAGATGGGAAAAGAGCAGCACCTTTTAAAAAAAACCCTGTTGTGTGCTATTTAGGATAAATAGGTGAGCTTTAAAAAAAGTTAAGTTTATAAATATATACATATACACACATACACTAAACCAAACTAAAATCAAAACACTGGTGAAGGGTCATTTTCAATACAGAAGAGAGGAAAGCCTGATTTCACAGCAAGCAAACGCACCACAGGTTACAGATTAGAGTGCACAATCACATGTAGTGCAGATACCAAACTAGCCTGGGTCCTGGAAGCAGTGCAGCTAGAGCAGCAAATCCCCAGATGACAACTTCTCTCACTGCCTGCAAGGGTGAGTGAAGTCAGCACTGGGGCTGGGGTGTGCTGTGCCAGAGCTCCCACAGCCTGCTGCTCTGCCTGCTTCACTTTTGGCAGAAGCCACAAAAAGTAGCAAACTAGTGAGAATAAGAGACCCAAAGCTAATTACAGGGCTGCTTTAGCTGCAGTGTTTCCATAAGAGAGATTTCTGAGTTCCCCCATGTCTCTTGGGTGCTCTCCACAGCTACTGCCTGCTCTGGTCACACAGCATACAGCTCCTGAGCATTTGTTACTTGAACAGTGAGATCCCCACTCTTGCTTACCTATACCTTTTATTTTCTTACCTCTCTTTCAACCTACAGCACTACTCCTGCTTCCTCCAGGCTGAAAGGATAATAAAAATTGAAACAGGCATGTACACCTAACCAAGGGAGTAGTCAACAACCAAATGAAGCTTAAAAATAATACGTCTTAAAAAAAAAAAAAAAGATTAAAAAACTTGTTCAAGTTCTGCAGACTTCTGGCAGAGTTCAGTCATTTAGCCCAGAGGTCTTTGTCTTCAGGGCCTGCAGGCTAAACTGTGTCACTGGCAAGAAGCACACAACAGAAGGTAAAACTCTACCTAAAAGAGAGGAGTAGTAAGGGTCAGGGGAGAAGAGGCTGTACCAAGGTGTCGGCAGCAGTGCTATGCTACGCGATACGCCTTCAGGAGAGTGAACTCCTTCCTGTTGGTGCGAGCTGCCCAGATGAAAAGAGCAGCTGCCATGAACTGCAGGGGTGCTGAGACACATGCCAGGCAGAAGGACCAGCCAAATTCACCCCTCACATCCTCAGGCAGGGGCAGCTTCTTATGGAGCAGCTCGATCCCAGCTACGTAGCAGCCGACGAGGCCCAGCGTACAAAGGCCTGGGAAAGGAAGGGGCAAAGCACAATCAGCTCACTGCTCGAGTGCTCTGGCTGTCACTTGAGCTCCTGGAGGAGGGAGGGAAAGTGGTGGGTGGCAGCAGACCTACCTGCTAGGAAATGGAGGACTCCAGTGGCAATGGCAGGGTAAAGGCTGCGACAGGCACAAGCACAGAGCCCGATAAGAGCACCAAAGCACATGAGTCCAAGGCTGACAAAAGGCAGAAGAAACTGCAATCGCCAGAGATCTGAGTGTGAAAGATACAAGTTTGTTGAAGTTGTGCTGTAAAATTATCTTCTCCCATCATTTCATATTCCACTCTGCTCACACTGCTTCTGCTTCATCAGACACTCTACAGTATTCATAGCTAAGAAGGCCCACAGGCTACACTGACATAGGATGAACTTTGTTTATTAACTCCCAAGCTCCTGTATTGTATTCATGTGAAAAACATTAGCTAATAGATCTGAGTTTTCCTTTTAAGCTTTGACCTGCTGCCTGTGCTATTGTAAAAACCCAGTAAATGCAGAGCAATATACAGATGCTTTCCTCACTAATGACTGTATTTAAACCATGTCTTTTTTATCATCCTACTTGGTTCACCTGCCAGAAATGAATGACACTTACAAGTTCGATTCAAATCTGTGCCACTATTGTGATTTCCAGGCTCTATGTACTTTTCCATAAACTGATCAGAGAGGGAGAAACTGATGCAGTTTGTAGTCATATCGGTTTCTGAGGGGGGAAAAAAAGGAAAAAAAAAAAAGAATGACAGGCTAAAAGGACTGAGTTTCCCCTTCATCAAGTAGCAGCTTTGTTCCATTGCTGGATCCCAGAACCTTTCCTAAAAAGAGTGACTGACAAAGCAACTATAACTGCATCCCCAGCTGCCCAGCACATGCAGAAGAAAATTTAGATCAAATATCATGTGTGAAATCCAGAGTCTGTAGGCTTACAGCCACAGACCAATTTTGCCTTCTGCTTCTTTAAAAATTCAGACCGTCTTTATGAAAAACCCCACCCCCACAAGCTAGAAGTTTGCCTGCTGGAGGAACAAAGTGGCATGAATATGTTCTGAGAAAGCTAGTCCCCAGCACCCTGGGCAAGCTAGGGCAGTGTTCATTGCTGCAGAGATACCTGGTGGGCTGTACCAGTGAGAGTTTTTGGGCACAGTGATACACCTCCTCCACAGCCCGACCGTGCCGTTGCAGCGGAACAGCGCGTCTGTGTAGGTCTTCTCGTCTGCCTCTTCGCTCACAAACTCCTCCCAGATGCTCCTCCCAGCTTCACTAATGTTCTCCGCTGGGGACAGGGTGTGGTATTCGTACCAAAAGTCAGTGCCAATGGAAGCTGCCATATAGATGGTGGAGATGAGGCTGAGCACACAGGCGATTACTAGTGCTGTAGCAAAACGGTTATCCATCATCGTGCCCTTGCTGTAAGGAAAGAGGGACAAGTGAGTGACTCCTCTGACAGCAAACACAAAGTTATCCTAACAGTGTCAAACTTGTGACGTCATTCCTCTTATGCAATGTCCCCTTAGGATACCCATGTCTTTTCCAGTTTGCTGGCATCAAAGGAACACGAAGCAAGCACACAGGACTAGACACCATCCACTGGACCTGCAAGTCCAAGGCATGGGAGCATGGAGATCACCCTTCTCCCAGCCACACTGCTCCCTCTGAGACAGCAACTGACAGTTGCTACAGCAACTCTGTCCCCAAAGCAGATGGCACAGCTCACTGCCATTTGTGATCCTGGTTGTAGGGAACCACAGAGAAACCATCCACAGCACCAGGCAGAAGACTTATCTTTCCTTAAGAGATTACCAAGGGTAGAAGTTATTTTTAGCCTGCCATCCCATACGGCTTTCACAGCTTGTGTTTACTACAAAGATAAGAACCACAAGCATGACAAAAAACCTCTTCCAGACTGTTCACAAAGGGCAGCCATGCCAAGGTGCCAGAATGACTTTAGAGAAGCAGAGAAATGTATCTAGGCATTAGACATAGACATGAAGAAAGCACCAAAAAACAACTTTGAAAATTATGATAAATGTGACAATAATGTCAGAATACATAGAGTGGTACTTCTGAAAAACGGAAACAATGTGTGTAGGGGGGTGGGGGTTGCCCCGTTCCATGTGAACAAGATGACAAGAGGTTCCAAACTCAGAGGTCTTCAGGCACAGGCATGAGGACTTTGCTCTGGCTCCCTGTGTTAGGGGTCATTTCTGCCCTTCTTTGCAGGGTCATGCTCACAAATAGAGTAAACTCAGGGTCAAAGGAAGCCTGGGAAAATACAGATGCCACAGATGCTTATGACAATACTGTGACTGCAATGAGCAATTGATTGCTAATACATGGAACGTTTGGTGGATAGTGCAGTACGTCAGGGGACTCTCAAATGCCTGTTGTTCCCATGTGTTTTCTGTGCTTGATTAAATTTATGGATTATGATGAATCAGGCCTGATGCACTTGCCAAATTAAAAAAAAAATTCCATTGAAATTCACTCTGCAGCTAGAGCTAGTCTGGTGACATAAGCTACTATCTAATCAGCTCTTGTCTATTGCTTGTTCTACCTCCCTTCTCCCACATAACTTTGATCATAATATTTTGGTCTAGTTTCTCTGCAGTTGTATGAACTGCAAATGGAAACAGCAAATGCCTTAAAACACAACATTCAAAAGATAGAACTTGATTCTGAACTATGAAACAAGGTGCAAATAAAAGCAGGGAGGCACCAATATTTGCTGCTAACAATTACATTCTTATTTCTTTTCCCTCCTATCTGCTGCTTATTTGGTTGAAACTGGCTATCAGAGCTGAGGAGGAGGAATTATATGTACTCATCCTTTATGCTTAATTTCCATATTAAACAAGGCTAATTTCCTGCAATATCCATCCTTCAAATGCATCCTTAGCAACAAGCAAGGGAGAACTGATTTTTGGTGAATTGACAAGCAGCACCCATTTAAAACACAGCAAAGTTTGCATACCACAACTGCACTTTAATAATCCTGTGAACTTTTATAACCAGGACAAATATTGAGAGGAAGAAAACATTGTTTCTGGGCTTATTTATCTAGAAGATAAAACCAGACTTGAAAGGATATTATCCACACAGTGTTTAATTCTTGGTTAGTTACTTCCATTCTCCTTCAGTACCCCAGCACCTAGCTCAAGGTACATAGGACATTGGAGATGAATAGAGTAGTGACAGAGCAAGTTGTTGTGTAGCTCTGTCTTCACTATTGATGCCCCCTGAGTTCACCAAGGGATCCCCTCTCCTTCACAAACTTGCCACAAAGCAAACAAAGATGGAGTGGCATCTCCAGGGCTAAAGCTGTGTTGCCCAGCTCCTGCCCAGCTGAGCTCAGAGCTGAGCAAATTATCTGGGAGCTTAGTCTCAGGCAAGCAGCAGAGCAGGCTGGTGAGCAGGCTGATCTGGATTTTCCACTATATTGCACTCGCATCCACTGCAAGAGGAACCCGCTGCAACAGACTCCTCTCTTTAGAAAGGGCTTTCCCTGGAAGGAGGAATCACAAGAACCTACAAGCTCCATCCTCAGAGTAGTGTCTGGTGAAAATGAATACAAGCAGGACATTATTGGGCTGCTGCCATTGCCTTTTAATATAAAAGCTTATAATAATAAAGTCCTATCAACTCTGTACCTAACATTTAAAAACAAACAAACAAACTGGCTCAAAAAAAAATAATCTTACTTTCAGATACAATATCCCTGCTGCCAGGTGCTGAACACTGGTGCTGGAAATAACCCTATAAAAGCATTATTAAAAGAAACCACTACTTCTAGCCAGCCTTCTGTGCACTGTCATACAGTGGACTTGGCAGAGTTGATAACAACTGGTAAACAAGAGAAGTTCATGAGCAAAATGAAGGTTTACACACAAAACAGTGAATAAAAGCACTGTTCACTTGGTAAAAGGGATGTTGCTATCTCCTTATCCTCATTCCTTGTAATGCAGGGCTCCAGGGATAGGTAGAAAGCAGCTAAGGTGGCTACTGTCCCCAAAACCTAGCAGGTGGCATTGTGTAGCGTTCGTCCCACAAGGCTGTCAGCAAGACCCTTCACTGCTTTTACAAAAGGTTTGTTCATATGGCACTGCCAGCACATTTTACTCTAACAGTAGATGCTATTTCAAGCAAGTTACAGCTGCAACTAAGCTATGCAATGAATTTAAGACAACACAAAGCTGCAATAATCAGGCACTCAAGTAAAAGTGCTTCACAAGATATTATACTTAAATATATATATTTTTGAAAGAAATGACAAATGTAAAAATTTCAAAACACTAACTAATAAAAGAAAAGGCAAAGACCAAACTAGCAGTAATGTTTAAAGGAATTACTAGATGCACACATTTCATAGAAGCAGGAAAAAAACAGAAGGCAAATCAGTAGAATTGAAAAATTAAAAATACAAAACAGCATAAAAGCAAGTACTCTGTCATAAAAAGAAAAAACAACTGTAAGACTGATAAGCATTTTAATAACAATGATAGTGTTATAATGATATATTATAATGATATCACATGATAAGCATTTAAATAATAATAATAAGCATAATAAGAAATTAGTGTACAATAGCAGAAGGGAATACAAAAATATGCATATTTTTATCTTCTTAAAGTGATCACTCCCTTCAGCCACTGGACCACCACATTTAGGAAACTCCTTTTACTTGACATCACAAAAGAGGAAAGCTGCATCTGCTGGCATTTTCTCAGAAAACATGCTTGCAATCTGATTGTTCTTTGGGAAAGCAGAATGGGCAGAAGGCCTAGAAGAAGGTGTATATGTGAGGAGAGAGCTGGAAATGCTATCTAACAGGATTCAGGGCAACAAATGGTTAGGAAAGAAGGCTACCCCAAACACATTTTTTTACCTTCAGAGGTCCTCAGTGCCCCTCAGGACACGCAGCTCAAAGCTTCCAGGTCACTTCAGAGACACAATGTTGTTTGTGTCTTGTGGCAAGCAGAGGGCATGAAATGAGAACTTCCTATCTGCCCTGACTGTTCCATCCATTCATTGTCTTTAACATCACCAGCTCATAAACAGCGATCTAGAAGTAAACAACAAACTACATAGTTTGAGATCAGCATTTAATTCTGAAATTATTTCAAAGATATCTTCAGTGTAATTCATTAAGGAAGAAAAAAAAAGGGGGGGGGGGCAACCCCAAACTTCAGAAGCCCTCAGGCCAACAGCAACATGCCTATCTGGATCACTCCAGCAGCGAGGCAGGCGGGTGGGCCGCAGCGAGTGACCCTACGAACGGCTCTCGCCCCTGGCAAACGCCGACCCCCACCGCCGCCTGGCTACGCGGGCCGCTCTCCGGCACCGGCCGCAGCCGCCCCAGCGGCGCCGAAAAGCTTCATCGCCAGGCAGAGACAGGCCAGGCCGAACACCCACCCACCCACCCTCGCTCCCTCCCTCCCCGGCCCCTCAGGCGCAGCCCTGCGAGGGGCAGCAACGCTCGGCGGAGCCGCCGCTGTCAGAGCGCGAACGCGGGGAGCGCGCCTACATCCCCCCACCCCTCCGCCCCCTCCCGCACTCAGCAACCGCCCCCTTCAACGTTACACCCGCTCCCGTCGCGACCCGACACCCACCGCCCATCGCCGCCTCGCAGCCGGGACCCTGGCCCTGCCCGTTTCCGCCCCACGGTGCCCAGAGCCAGGGCAGCGCCGCACCCCACCCCTCTCCGCCCAGCGGGGCTGCATGGGGGATGTAGTTCTGCCGCCCTCTTCGTGAACCGCCGCGGCACCACGGGAGCTGTAGTTCTCCCCCAGCCCCTGCCGCCTGCCAGCGGCTCTCTCAAGCCAACCCTCGACCTTTCGACGCCCACAGCCTTCGGCAGCGCCCGCCGCCGAGCAGCCCGGCTTCCCCCCTGCCCCCCAGCCACCTGTGTGTCAGATGCGGACCCCAGGCGGGGCCGCGGGCCCGGCTCAGCTCAGCCCGCTGCAGCCCATCCCCGCACCGCGCCTTGCACCGCCCTGCGCAGCCGTGAGGAGCTGCGACGATTAATGCCGAGAAACTGTACAGCTGCAAATACAGGTATTTGGGATGGCTCTGGAGTCGCGGTCCTGACGTGCCATACCTGCTCTAGCAGCCATGAGCTCTTGCAGAAAGGCAAAGCCCCACTTTGCCAACTCTGGTTTCTGCAACTTCAATTGTTTTGTCTCCCCCTGCAGCCCTAAGGCTCACATGTCTTTCCTTGTTGCTTGATTTCTATTTATTCTAATTATTCATTTATTAAAAAAAACAAACCACAATAAAAAAACTAAAAAATGACAACAGCAAAATAACCAAATCCCAAACAAAAAAACCAAACCAAACCAAAACAAAAACCAATCCACACACAAAAAAACCCCAACCAAACAGCAACAAAAAAAGGTTATTACAGCAGAAGGCAAATGTAAGGTTTGGAGATCAGCTCTGTCAATAATGCAGAGCTTATGTTCTTTCCAGCACACGGTCTAAAAAGACTATCTACATTATTTTATTTGCTCTATAGAGATAGACAGTCATTTCATCAAAGCTTACTGGAAATTTTGCTGGTAGCTGTAAAATTAATAGAGTCAAGGTGAAACTTGATTAAGGACAGCCCGCATGATTTTACACCACTCTTCTTTATAGTCAGAGTCACCCAAGCTCCACCTGTAAGGCAAAAACAGAGTATCAAATGGTTTAAGGGGGTGTGTGAAGGAAGATTTCGTTGCAGAGCACCTGGCACTGCCGGGTTCAGTGGGCGGGCTGAGCCTCCCTTCCCGCCCCCGGGCCAGGGTTAGGGGAGGTCCGGCCTCTCCCGAGCACTGGCTAGAGAAAAGGTAGAGATCGCTAGAGTCACTTTCTGGTTTCGTGTGCTGTGTCATTACAGTAGGAGCCGGTCAGTGGCTTCCCGGCGCGATGGGTCTGTCCCGCTGTCGCCTCGCCCCAGGCCGGGGGCAGCAGCCGGTTCCGCGCGGCGTCCTCGGGAGCCGTTACCGGCCGCCAGCCGAGCTCAGCGCTGCCGGGGCGGCCTCTGCCCCGCGTCAGCACCGCAGCGAGGAGCGGGGGAGGAAGAGCCGCCGCAGGGCGGCCCCGAGCGAGCCCGGCTGGCAGCGGAGCTGCGGCAGAAACAGAGAGAAGGTAAAATCTCCGGAGCGGTTCGGGGGGAGCCGGTCCCGGGGAGAGTTGGGCCTGAGGGCGCCGGTTCAGATGGATTTAAGTGCCTCTGCATAAATACATACTGCCTGCATATACATACAGCGTGCAAACAGTTCACAGGTTCAAATACACCAGCAGTCTGCCCTGTTGTATGTATTCTATATGCTACAGAGGAAATGCATGTTTTAACAGGCTCTAAATCGCTTTTACAGGTGTTTATTTATAGGCATTTGGATTCTGTCACAACAGAGACTATCATGAACGATTTCAAACTTGATAGCCTTAGATCTACAGGGTTGGGAGGCTCAGCTGCAAACAGTGGGAGTAAGAATGTCCTGGTAACATTAAACAGCAGTTTCAGGTGAGTTCAGGGTATTTTGTCCAAAGCATCTCCTCATATTTCTTTTTAAAACAGCAGCTATGCTTAAGCTTCAGAAGGAATTAAAAGCTCTGTGGCTTTCCTGACCAGAAGAAAATTGTTTTGTGGTTCCATACTCACAGAATTTGCCAGGTCCAAAGTGATTTATTGACCATTTCAGAACATACAGGGCAACAGGTATTTGGACCATCTGTGATTACCAATTAGGAGTTAATTTATCTTTCATCTATCTTTGTTGCTTACTCACCATTGTACCCCGTTGTGATAGAATCAAGAATTAGGGAAGTAAAACATGCATTGGCCAAAGACAAGAGTTTTCTGCAATTTCCTCAATATACTTGTGCCAAATACAGCATTACTAACTAAAAAAAAAAAATAAAAATTTAAACAGCTCACACACCTAGAGTAGCAGAACAAACACAACAACCTCGTCTAACACCAAATCCAATTGTCAGACCCCACAGATCCGAACTAAAATGTGCTAACGAAGGAAATCCTGAATTTTTTACCTTTCAAATCCAGAGAAATTAATGTATCAAGCTACATCTTTCACACACAATCAGAAAGAACACTGTTATAGGTGATAGCACAGGTCTCAGTCACACCAACTTAAGTTTGCAAAGAGGTCTGGGAGCCAACCTGAAGCAAATGGTCAACAATAATATCAACAAAGGAAAAAACAAAATATGCTAGCTTGTGTAAGCAGCTTCTCCCACTTCAATTGTAAGATATACTGTCTTCCTAGGGGAGTGGGAGGCAACTATACCCAGGGCTAAATGACAGGTGACTTTTAAACCAAGTAAGTAGCCACATAATTCACTTACACATTAAGTGACTGATAACTATGAGGCAAATAGAAGAGATGGTAATTTTTATTAATGACAACTCTATATGCCAAAATAAACATGAATTTCAAAATATCATTAACAAACTTCAGCATTAAGTTCACTTGAACTGAGAAAAAGTTTTTCACCTGTGAGTATTCGGTTAATTTGACACGTTGGAGAAACATCACTCACCCCCTTCTCCGCTAGATCCCCTGAACAAGGAAAGTGGGACAGGAATGAAGGTCTCACCCCAGCAGCCGGGCGGAAGCTCATGTGGACTCTTCCCATCCCGCAAAGCGCTGGGGGCTCAGGTGGCCCCAAGGGGGGCGCAAAAAGTGGGGACCCTGGCCCCAAGCCGGAGCAGTTAGGGCGGGACAGGAGTTTAATGTCCACGCTATTAACGCCTCTCGGGCCCCGCTGCACGGACAGCTGCCGGGAGTCGCACACGCCAAGTCCGCCGCGCCGCCAGAGGGCGCCATCTAAGGGCGAGGGAGAGGGTAAGGGTCGGGGGCCACCCCTTTGGCTGCAGCGGGCACTCAGCGCTCTCCCGCTGCGGCGAGACCCGTTCCACCGGCCATACGGGAACGGAGCGGTCCGGCAAGGAACGACAAACGGAGCGAGCCGAACGTCGCGTCGCTTCGCTTTCCGCTGCTCTGCTCTGCTCTGCTCTGCTCTGAGCCCCGCGCCGGGACGCGCCGCCGTTATCCTGGCAACGACGCGCTGCGTGAGGTCAGAGGTGGGCGGGCACAGCTCTCTAGGAGCGGCGGCAAGATGGCGTCTACGGCGGCTGGGAAGCAGCGCATTCCGAAAGTGGCGAAGGTGCTGGGGAGGAGACAGCGACCCGCGGGTCGGGCTGGGGAGGGGGATCGGAGCGGGCCCCCGGAGGGCGGGTGGAGCGCCCGGTAACCCGGTCCCGCAGCGGTGATAAAAGCGGCGTGAGTTGCGGCCCTGGGCCCCTCCCCGCGGCCTCGGCGATGCTGCTGCTGCTTTTGTCCCGGGCGGGAGCCGCGGAGGGTCGGGATGGTGCTGACCTTATCGGTCCCTTTCGATCTCAGGGAGACCCCGGATCCTTTTTCAGTAATACTGAACGTAGTATGTCGCTGGAGCAAGATCGTCCTAGGGTGATTTTTCACTTGTGCATTAGAAGGAGAAAATGCGACTCTCGTCCACTTAACTTACAGGTGAAAAATAAAGCACCCGCAGAAGTTCAGATCACAGCAGAACAGCTTTTAAGAGAGGCGAAAGAGAGGGAACTTGAACTTCTTCCACCACCCCCTCAACAGAAGATCACAGATGTTGAAGAGCTAAATGACTATAAACTCCGGAAGAGGAAGGTAACAGAAAACCCAAACCCTAAGCTCAACGTTTGTATAAAGCACTAACATTTTATTATTGTTTTAACCTAAACAAAATGTAATCTAAACATTTCAGAGCAGTGATATGTGCAGGTTAAAGTGAATTGACTTGTGCCGGGGCATCCAAATATATTCAGGGTTGTCTGCAATGACTGGATTCAGTCTGTACAGATAATGTTGATATTATAACACTAAGCAGGAGATGTAAAAAAAACCCAACCCCGTAATCTTTTAGTGCTGTAAGATATTGTTCCATCAGTATATCAGATTGTAGGAACTTTTAGTCCTATACTGTATGATGATCTGTGCTTCTAGCTTCTCTGTTACGTGATTTTAATATTTATATTTTGGGGTTGTGGTTGGGTTTTTTTTGTATTGAGTATGATCTGTTACTGCCTCTGCAAAAGTGTGGAATTTACACCAATAATATTATGTAAGCCATTTATAACAAGACTGGTCTGCACAGAGGGATTTGTTACTTACAGAAATAATTTTCTCCTCAGACTTTTGAAGATAACATAAGAAAAAACAGGACTGTTATCAGTAACTGGATAAAGTACGCACAATGGGAGGAAAGCCTCAAAGAAATACAGAGGTAATTACAGTGCAGCTGCAGACATCTGTTCTGAACCTATCAAGACACAAATACCATCAAAGTCTTGAAGGGCATGTTATACACACAGCTGACTTCTCTTTGCTTTCCAGAGCCCGTTCCATTTACGAGCGTGCTTTAGATGTGGACTACAGAAATGTCACCCTCTGGCTGAAATATGCAGAAATGGAAATGAAGAACCGCCAGGTTAATCACGCCCGGAACATCTGGGATAGAGCCATTACCACCCTCCCCAGGGTGAACCAGTTCTGGTATGTTTGCTGAGGATGGGACATTGCTCCAACCCGCAAAGACTACAGATGGTTTTTCTAGTTTGGTTTCATGCCAAAGTGCATTTTTTGCTGTTTCTCCAAAGTCTTTAGAGAAGTCTCAAGTTTTTGAAATATATTTGTGCTTTTCAAGCAGTAGGAGCACTGGGAGAGAAGGATGTTTGTGTGCCTGCATCCTGCTACTCACAGCAGCATCTGTGGGCATTTTGAGGGGGGCAAGGGGGGAAAGAGGCAAAGAAATCTCAGTAATGCTTCTAAGCAATGGAGAAAAATCCTTGTAATGTATCCATTTACTGTCTGGTGGTAAAAAAACCGATCTTGTTTTCCAAGGTATAAGTATACTTACATGGAGGAGATGTTGGGAAACGTTGCTGGATCCCGTCAGGTGTTTGAACGTTGGATGGAGTGGCAGCCAGAGGAGCAAGCTTGGCATTCCTACATTAACTTTGAGCTCAGATACAAGGAAGTGGACAGAGCACGTACCATTTATGAGAGATATATCCTTTCTAGTGCATTGCAACACCTTGGGCCTGGATTCTTCGTTCCTTATCTCCAGCTGTGTCCAAGGGCTCTCGTTTACAGTGGTGCATTGGGAGTCAGGAGTAGGGGTTAAAAGCATATTTAATATATGCCTTCAAATTCAGTTGAGTGAATGCACATCCTGCCACAACTGTGAATTTAACAGCACTCGTGCTTCCAGCTTTTCTGCAGTCGTAATTTGTTTCAGATTTCTCCTCATCAGACTCCTCCCTGACCCTTCCCTGATTTTTATCCCCTTTTTAATTTATTTTCTTTACAGTCTTAGTGAGGCACAAGGCCTTTGCATGCTTAAACCTGTTTGTGTCTTCCTCCCCATTACATTACTTCCACATAAGATCCCTGGGAGTAATTTCTTGTAGTCCACAACCCCATCATCCCTGGAAAGAATTGGAAATGTTCAATTCAACCACCACTATTTCTTTAATGTAGTTCTACTTGTCATTGTTCACCCTGACGTTAAGAACTGGATCAAGTATGCCCGCTTTGAGGAGAAGCACAGTTACTTTGCTCATGCCAGGAAAGTGTATGAGAGGGCAGTGGAGTTCTTTGGAGAAGAGCACATGGATGAGCACTTGTATGTGGCTTTTGCAAAGTTTGAAGAGAACCAGAAGGAAGTAAGTAAGACCTTCTTGCTAATACCTCAGACTAATACCAACTGGCCCCATAAGATTTCTTTTCAAATATCAAACTCAAGGTCACTTAATATTAGCTGTGATACTTGTTTTTTTTCAGCACCCTATGAGATACCATTGTAGTTTGACCTAAGGAGACATTTTTTTTGCCTTTTGGCAACATCAAGGAGTAAGTTTTAAGAAAGGTGGGCACCAGATCTGCCTAGCCAGAGAATAGTGTCATCAGATCAAATACATAGCCTCGGATTTATAAGTTTCTGAGGGATTGTATAAAAACCTGATTTAGCAATATTTTTCCCAGATGGCCTTCTTAAAGGGCCCAAAACCACAACCACTTAAAAATATTTTAAATATTCCAAACCTGTAAATGAATAAAAGATGGTGAGGTTGGGTATTTACCCAATTTTTTGGATTTTCATTTTTCAAGAGTTTATTCTCCAGGGAAATCTGTTAGTCCTGTCCTAACACAATCATTTGCATTGAGCTATTCTATGATTCTGTGTTGAATTAAGTATTGCCAAAAGCTTAATGAGGAATTGTGCTGCAGGACTGGAGCCACTATGTATTACTCAAGTGATTAATATTTTCAGTTTGAAAGAGTCAGGGTGATCTACAAGTACGCCTTGGATAGAATTCCAAAGCAGGATGCCCAAAACCTCTTCAAAAATTACACCATCTTTGAGAAGAAGTTTGGTGACAGAAGGGGAATTGAAGACATCATTGTCAGCAAGAGGAGGTTCCAGTATGAAGAGGAAGTGAAGGTATGTATCACAAATATCCTCTGGGCTTATCCTACATCCAGCTGCTGCTTGAAGTACACACGTTCCACCATATGAAGGTTGACAAGTTTTACATCAGCCTTGATACTCAGTCCAAGGGGAACACTATTCTTTTTGGAGGCAGAATCCATCCCCAAGGGAGAGAACAATACTTGCATTCCCTGCTTTTTGGTTTCTGCATTCTAAAGTAGATTGAGCTAGAGTTTAATTGAACTCAGAGCTCAGTACCTCTCACAATCATCTTAGTGGATAATGCAGTTTAGATTATAACTTATTCACTTCTGTTGTGCAGTGGCTGTTACAGGGCAGCTCACCTGTATGTAAATACCTTTTTTGTGGAGAAAGGGGTGTGACACACCTGTCTATAGTCACCACTGCATATTTCATTGTTTCCTCTTTCCATCTCACAGTTCAGTTTGTCTGTCTTCACTTAAAGATTATTTCTAACTAAAATAAGGAAATAAATGCACCATAACCCAAAAGCTTTAACTTAAGCCTACCTGATACTGACAGTTTTCATTAATAGTATGATGAATTATTTAAAATAAGTAATTCTGAATAAAAACTGTTAAGTAAAGGAACAAGGTATGTTACATGTAATTACTGAAGTTTTCCTATCTTTCTGGAAGGCAAATCCACATAATTATGATGCCTGGTTTGACTACCTGAGATTAGTGGAAAGTGACACAGATGCTGAGACTGTCAGAGAAGTGTATGAAAGAGCCATTGCCAATGTGCCCCCAGTTCAAGAGAAGAGACACTGGAAAAGATACATCTATCTCTGGGTTAACTATGCGTTGTATGAAGAGCTGGAGGCAAAGGCAAGTAGTAAGAACTCCTCTTTCTCTCCTTCCCAAATATTTTCCTATTAAGTTAGAAAATATTCCTAATATAGCTACAGATATTTTAATAAGAAAGCTGAAAACAAAATACTGTCTTAGTTGTTTTGTGTGGCTATCTACAGCACGAAACAAATAAGACAGAGTCCAACAGAGGCTGTGAAGATGATTAAGGGACTTGATCTTCTCCCCTGTGAAGTAAGACAGAACTGGGGCTGTTTACTCTTGAGGGGAAAAGACTGAGAGGGGTTATTATGAATGTCTATAAATATCTGAGGGTGAGTGTCAAATGGAAGGAGCCAATCTATTTTCTGAGTGCCCAGTAATAGGACAAGGAATAACAGGTATAAACTGGAGCACAGAAGGTTCCACCTCAACACGGGGAGAAACTTTTTCACTGTGGAGTGGCAGAGCACTGGAACAGGCTGCCCAGAGAGTTTGTGGAGTGTCCTTCTCTGGAGACTTTGAAAACCCACCTGGATGTGTTCCTGTGTTGCATGCCCTAGGTTATCCTGCTTTGGTAGAAGGCTTGGAGTCAATCTCTAGAGGTACCTTCTAACCCCTAATATTCTATAATTTTATTATTTGTTTTTCAAGTAGATTCCCCCCCCCATTTAACTTTTCTCTCCTGGGCCCAGGTGAAAAAAGTATGTTTCACCCAGATTCATCAGTGATAATAAAAGCACACAGTGATAATAAAAACAGAAATAGGTTTGTGTGTCCCCATCTGAATTACCTGTTACATGAATTTGTGACATAGTGGGTTTATTCTCTAATTCTTAGTGTGAGACTTGTTTTGGAAAGGCTACTACCTTTGAATTGTGCACACTAAGCAAATAACTATTTCTCTTATCTTAAATATAAATTATTCTAAACTTCCTTTAAAGTTACTGTTTTGTGGTTTTGCAGCTATTGCATAATTGCAAATGTAGAGTGATCTTAGCAGTGAAACTAATTAATGTTGCCTGTTCTCACAGGATGCGGAGCGAACCAGGCAGGTGTATCAGGCCTGCATTGAGCTCATTCCCCACAAGAAGGTAGGGATCCTTCAGCAGTTTGGGTCAAGTCTTGGAGTAAAATTTCCAAGATAAGATCCTTAATTTTTCTTTTCTTTCTCACAAAGTTCCGGTATGTTAAGCAGCTCAGAAGAGTTACTAGCATATTCATGAAGACTCTACTTAAGGCTTTAAGTTTCTCATAACCTTCAGAAGTTGGTAGGGATTTGTTGTTCAGTTTTTTGGGGGTTTGTGTGGGTGTTTTGTTTTTTTGTTTGTTGGTGGTGAATTTTCTTCCCCCCACTATAAGGTGTTAGCTTGCTCTAACAAAGCATCAGCAGGCAATGCACTGACACCAGATTGTCTCACACAGATGCAATGCAAGGGTTTCTCCAGTATTGTCCAATTACAAAGTATGCTCTAAGAAGCTGAGATAACACATAGTCAGGGTGTAGTCTACTACTGTTAAACAGCAGGGAAGAACTCTTACCTATGCTTTACTTACTGGCCTTCTTCCTCAGCCTAGTTGCTTGTAGTTTCTGCAAAATGCTTATGGATTTGTTTTAGATGGGAACTATCTTTTATAACAACTGCTATAGTTGGCTGTGTGGTCCCAGCTGAGGGAGTTGCATTTGCCAGCCCTCTTTCAGGTCTGTATTCCCCATTACAATCTGTCTTCAAGATGGATTTGGGAGCGAGAAGAAAAGACATTAGCAGTTGANGCAAAGGCAAGTAGTAAGAACTCCTCTTTCTCTCCTTCCCAAATATTTTCCTATTAAGTTAGAAAATATTCCTAATATAGCTACAGATATTTTAATAAGAAAGCTGAAAACAAAATACTGTCTTAGTTGTTTTGTGTGGCTATCTACAGCACGAAACAAATAAGACAGAGTCCAACAGAGGCTGTGAAGATGATTAAGGGACTTGATCTTCTCCCCTGTGAAGTAAGACAGAACTGGGGCTGTTTACTCTTGAGGGGAAAAGACTGAGAGGGGTTATTATGAATGTCTATAAATATCTGAGGGTGAGTGTCAAATGGAAGGAGCCAATCTATTTTCTGAGTGCCCAGTAATAGGACAAGGAATAACAGGTATAAACTGGAGCACAGAAGGTTCCACCTCAACACGGGGAGAAACTTTTTCACTGTGGAGTGGCAGAGCACTGGAACAGGCTGCCCAGAGAGTTTGTGGAGTGTCCTTCTCTGGAGACTTTGAAAACCCACCTGGATGTGTTCCTGTGTTGCATGCCCTAGGTTATCCTGCTTTGGTAGAAGGCTTGGAGTCAATCTCTAGAGGTACCTTCTAACCCCTAATATTCTATAATTTTATTATTTGTTTTTCAAGTAGATTCCCCCCCCCATTTAACTTTTCTCTCCTGGGCCCAGGTGAAAAAAGTATGTTTCACCCAGATTCATCAGTGATAATAAAAGCACACAGTGATAATAAAAACAGAAATAGGTTTGTGTGTCCCCATCTGAATTACCTGTTACATGAATTTGTGACATAGTGGGTTTATTCTCTAATTCTTAGTGTGAGACTTGTTTTGGAAAGGCTACTACCTTTGAATTGTGCACACTAAGCAAATAACTATTTCTCTTATCTTAAATATAAATTATTCTAAACTTCCTTTAAAGTTACTGTTTTGTGGTTTTGCAGCTATTGCATAATTGCAAATGTAGAGTGATCTTAGCAGTGAAACTAATTAATGTTGCCTGTTCTCACAGGATGCGGAGCGAACCAGGCAGGTGTATCAGGCCTGCATTGAGCTCATTCCCCACAAGAAGGTAGGGATCCTTCAGCAGTTTGGGTCAAGTCTTGGAGTAAAATTTCCAAGATAAGATCCTTAATTTTTCTTTTCTTTCTCACAAAGTTCCGGTATGTTAAGCAGCTCAGAAGAGTTACTAGCATATTCATGAAGACTCTACTTAAGGCTTTAAGTTTCTCATAACCTTCAGAAGTTGGTAGGGATTTGTTGTTCAGTTTTTTGGGGGTTTGTGTGGGTGTTTTGTTTTTTTGTTTGTTGGTGGTGAATTTTCTTCCCCCCACTATAAGGTGTTAGCTTGCTCTAACAAAGCATCAGCAGGCAATGCACTGACACCAGATTGTCTCACACAGATGCAATGCAAGGGTTTCTCCAGTATTGTCCAATTACAAAGTATGCTCTAAGAAGCTGAGATAACACATAGTCAGGGTGTAGTCTACTACTGTTAAACAGCAGGGAAGAACTCTTACCTATGCTTTACTTACTGGCCTTCTTCCTCAGCCTAGTTGCTTGTAGTTTCTGCAAAATGCTTATGGATTTGTTTTAGATGGGAACTATCTTTTATAACAACTGCTATAGTTGGCTGTGTGGTCCCAGCTGAGGGAGTTGCATTTGCCAGCCCTCTTTCAGGTCTGTATTCCCCATTACAATCTGTCTTCAAGATGGATTTGGGGGGTTTCTGGGGATTTTGCAGTCAACTTCAAAATATCCATGTGACCAAGCCCTTAAAACTTTAATCAGCATTGCCTTGGAACATCAAGACATCTTATTTTGTGTGCTTCCTTCTCTAGTTTGTAATTAATAATGTCATCTGAATATCAACAGCATAGATTAATGTTAATCTGTAATTAATTAGTGTTGATTAGCTGTTAATTGATTCAGTGATAGCTGATATTTTACCAAACAAGTGGTTAACAAAGTATTTTCTTCCTTTAAGAAGGCTTCAATTCTGGTCTTCATTGCTTTTACCCATGGAGGAGTATGTTGTATTCTAGAGTGGCTATACTGGGCTATGAATTCTCAACCTCTCACCAGGAAGCACTGAGTTTAAATGCAATTAACAGCCATAGCATCTTGTACAGAGTGATTATATGTATTGGTTTTTAAAGAAGCTACCAGCCTGAGCATAACATTTTTTTCTTCCAGTTTACATTTGCCAAAATGTGGTTGCTGTATGCACAATTTGAAATCCGCCAGAAAAATCTTCCACTTGCCAGAAAAGCTTTGGTAAGCTTTTTCTAATTCCATAATTGACTTTGCTAACTAATAGTAACAAGGGAATGGCATTAAAAGATCTGAAATTGTCCTTCATAAATTGCTGGTTTAATCCACTTAAATAAAGCATCCGAGAAGTCTGTAGGGACTGGTATTTACTGTCACGTATGATTTCAAAAGAAGCATAGCTTGATATGATGAATTAGCCACGGGCAGAAAGGAATGCAGCTTTGTGCTTTCAGCTGGCAAACATGTCTGGATGCAAGAGTGCCCAAATCAGCTTAGTGCACTTGGAAATTTCTAACTGATGCTGTTCTGTTTAAATGATACTTGTACTAACAATAATGTTGTAAAAAGCATTTTAAATAGGAGTCTGACTCTCAGACATTAAGACCTGCTGAATATTTTGAGGCCCTGCTACCAGGTTGCTGATGGAGGCAATCATGGGGACTTTTGAAGGCTCAAGAGATTCTTGCTGCAGATGGCATGTACATGCTTTGTTGTTTTCCCAGGGTCTGAGAGACTCTGGGACTGGGAAGCAGGAGATCAGCTGTAGCCTGTGCTGCTCAAAAAAAAAAAACAAACAGTATGGGGAAGAACTGAGCATATGTTGAAGAAAAAAAGACATTTGTAAGGCTGGAGGGCTCTAATGGTGACCAAATTGATATTTCCCAGTGGTGGTTTCCTCCATTTTTAATAATACCAAGATAATCAATGCATAGTAAAGTTGTGCAGGAGAATTGTATTAAGGGAATTTGATCTCTAATTGCTTAATTCACATTAGCTTGAGAGAACAGAGGCAGCAGTGCTTCATAAATAATACTTGTGACTCAAATGAAGTGACTCAAAGAGTATGCTCACTGCATGCTTGTCTCAGCCTATTCCCAACTCCTGCTTAGAAGACTCCCAAATGAATACTCAGCAGCTGATTTCTCACAGGCAAGACTTTTCTAAAACATCATTCTCTGCCTCTCTGTTAGCATCAGCGGGCAGGCACATCTTTTCTTTGCAAGATCTTTAAGCACAGAAGTGGGTTTGATTTTTTTTTTTTTACTTTTGCTTGACAGGGAACATCCATAGGCAAATGCCCAAAAAACAAACTGTTCAAAGGTTATATTGAATTGGAGTTACAACTGCGGGAGTTTGATCGTTGCCGAAAGCTGTATGAGAAATTCCTGGAGTTTGCACCAGAGAACTGCACGTCGTGGATTAAATTTGCTGAGCTGGAGACCATTCTGGGGGACATTGACAGAGCCCGGGCAATATACGAGTTGGCCATCAGCCAGCCCAGGCTGGACATGCCAGAGGTAAGGGGGCAGCTTTACAGTTGGCACAAATTTAAGGTATTTATTACCCAGCGTGGCTAATTAGGATGTAAATAATCCAGCACCGAGAGCAGAACTGCTTACTGTAGTGGCTTAGCCTGTGTCTCATTAATCCAGCATCTGTTTCTTGGGATGTGCAGGACTGAAATAGCCCTGATAAAACTGGAGGGGAGACCACGCTCGCAGGAGTGAACCGAGTGGATTATGTGCAAAGATCTGATATTGCTTAGTTGTAATCCTGGTTTGTACAGCCAATTAATACTCTGGTCTCTGAAACTTGCCAAAGAAATTTCACATTCATGCTCATCCCCTTTTTCCTTCTTTTAATCTTTTATCTCAGTGTGCTATGAACATAATGAGAGGCTTTCTTTTGCAGGTACTTTGGAAATCCTACATTGACTTTGAAATTGAGCAAGAGGAGTATGAGAAAACAAGAAATCTTTACCGCAGGTTACTGCAGCGGACACAGCACGTTAAGGTACGTGTGGGCACCCAGAACTGCTCTGGAACTGGATGGAAACTTTGGTTTGTCTGGCTTTGGTTGTCTGGCTTTTTCAAATCAACAGTGAACCTCAGTTCAGTCCCGTGCCTGTGCCCTGAGGAGGGGAAAGACATGTCTACATTACATACAACAACTTGCATATCTTGGAAAAAGCAAGGCTTTTCCAATCAGCCCTCTTCCTGCTGAACAGCTTTGGAGTTTTAGTTGCAAGAACACTGCAAGGAAAAAATAGTTGTGATATTTCCTATAGTTTGGTCCCATCTTTTGACTAAATTCAAACAGATTTATCACAGTGTTAAATAATCACAATAAATTTGTCAACACGGCCTCCATGAATATTCTGTCTTGGCAGAGAGGGAAATCTCATATGTGAAGCAAACATGAATTTTCTGGGTATCTGCTTATGATGCCATACTGTGGACTGGACACTGACTGTTTGTCTGCTTTGGTGTTTTAAACTGTCACTAGAGGGTGAAAGTCTCAGCCTGGTTTTGCTTTGCTTTCCCCACAGGTGTGGATCAGCTTTGCCCAGTTTGAGCTGTCTGCAGGAAGGGAGGGGAGCTTGTCTCAGTGCAGGCAGATCTATGAGGAGGCTAATAAGGCCATGCGAAACTGTGAGGAGAAGGAGGAGAGGGTCATGCTGCTGCAGTCCTGGAGAAACTTTGAAGAGGAGTTTGGAACTGATGCCACTAAAGAGAGGATAGATAAACTTGTACCTGAAAAAATAAAGAAGAGGAGGAAACTGCAGGCTGAGGATGGGGTAAGAGGCAAAACTATGCAAGTAGTCTTGTTGAATCTCTGGTGGCTCTGTGCTGGTACCCAAACCAAACTCAGCTGTGATGGGTGCTGTAACTGTGCACACATTTAATAGCTTTTTTTGGGCAGCTGCAGCCAGGCTGTCCATCAGCTCAGCTGCTTGTTATGCACAGCACTGTCTTACACCCATTCCATGCATTGCTTTCAGCTCAATAAACATTTGTTTTATCTCACTGTTGTGCTTATTAGAAGCACCTTCTAACAGGTAATGTGAAACACACAAGAACTTGCTTTGTGATATTTTTTTTCCCTAGTCTGACGCTGGCTGGGAGGAATACTATGATTATATTTTCCCAGAAGATACTGCCAACCAGCCTAATCTCAAACTACTGGCAATGGCTAAACTCTGGAAGAAACAGCAACAGGAGAGCGAAGCTGCTGAGGTGGATCCGGACAAAGATACTGATGAAAGCCAGTCTTAATGTCTTGCTTTTCCCACCCCTTTTCTTGGGCATTGTACAGTATTTTCATTGGTAGCAAATAAATGTATTTGAAGAGTTTTACTATTATTGACTTGAGTTGTCTTTTATTGGTGGGGGGTTGAAAGCACCATTTCTAGATTGACTGCCTTTAATAGTCTGCTGATCTCCAGCAATGAAAAGGAAAGGTCAAGAGACAAGTCCAGGAGTCTGGAGCTATGACCAGTGATTGAGGACTGGAAGAATGGGGTGACAGGTTGTTGTTATTTTTTTTTTAGCACAAAATTCACTGTTCTAAGGCTCCTACAAACCATCACAGATACTAATGTGCCAAGACAGCAGATCTGGTTGCCTTAATGACAAATGTCTCTAACCATTTCTGATTGATTTTTCCAGTAACTCTGCAAAATACCCATTGAAGGTAGTTGAAAACAATAAATCCTACTGATGGAAAAGTGTTCAAATTCCTTTCCAAGAAAGCTTTTACCCCAGAAATCTGTTTGGGAGGGACAGTGATAGAAGTTAAATACACTGAAACTAGCCCCTAGAAGACCAATCTGTAGAAATCAGTACATCACAGGGTGTGTTTTGATATTTGACTGTCTTGGCAGTTTCTTTTTTAATAACTAATTCACTGGGAAGTGAAGCAGAAGTGTGAGGAGGGTTCTGCATAGTTTTTGTATTTCAGGGGGGGAAAAATTGTAGAGTCTCAGCTTTCCCATCCCAGATTTTTTTTTTGAAAATAAAATTTTCTCTCTGCCTGCATGAACGAGTTGGGGGAACTTGGCCACTACTAGTGATTATTAAAAAAAAAA
>VYZU01070123.1:0-18788 GCA_013401355.1 Ceyx cyanopectus
TTAGTATTCTCCTATTATTAGACCTTCAAAACTTTTATCTATTGCAGCAGCTTCTTTTTTTTTTCCTGACAGAAATAAAAATATTAATCGAGTCCTGTTGGACTCTTTAAGTAGAACTTGAGAACCATCTTTCATCAGTGACATACTACAGACCGTGCATGGTGTATTTTTGGATCTTTTTGACTAAGGTATAATATCTAATTTCAAAAATAATGGTACTGTAGATCTTATTTTACGATTCTTCCATAATAATAAGATCTTTTTTCTGCTTCCAGAATTTATACTCTGCTATTAAATAAGGAAAATCTTTTGTACAGTAGGTGTAAAATTACATCACTGTCAAGCCATTATTTAAAAAAGAAAAAGTCCAGGGATCCTGTGCTAAGATGGAAAATCAGAAATGAGTTACATTTGAAAGGTCTACTGCAAAATGATGGTATCCACTGGCAAGCCTTCCACAGCAATCTACATTATTAAACCCTAATTTTGTTTGGTGTGGTGAACTTCACTGACGTTTTTCTGGTTTGAATGTCAGTTACAATAGCAAGGTTTCTGGAAATTAAAACAAGGGCATCTGAATTTTTTTGAAATAGGTTATGGGAATTTATGCCTTTGTTCTGGAACATAAACATAATCTCCAAGTACCATTTGTTTTGTATCTATAAATACACTTATGTTAAGGGGGGAAGAGGAATTTTTATTATTTATTTTTTTTAGAATTGTTAGATATTTTTATAGTTATCAGCAGAGGTTATGTAACTCAGGAGTAAGCAGAAAGTGTGTAATTTGTATTAGTTCCTTTCTTACAATGTGACCTGTGGGCCGCNCTCCTCAAAGGGTCTCATCACTAAAAGATGCAGAATTCTAAGGAATAAAATTTTCCAGCTTCTACTCATTTTTGTAAGATCTGAGGCTGGACGTGAAACACAGGCCAAAGAATTTATCTGAATCACTTCTTCTTTCAAGTCCTATAGCTGTGGTAAAACTAGAAAATGTGTTTTAGGATGACACCCAAACCACAGTCCACCTTTGCACTGAATGATCAGTACTGTGATGCTCAGTTACCAGAGGGACAGAAAACAGTATAGTAAGGATTCTGATAATATAAATTCTGTCTGAAAATTAAGGACCTTGATGAAAATACAGTTAGCTGTATGTGTTAGGTTTACAGTGATATTTTAGCATGTAACATAAAATTAAAAGACATTTTATATGCTACAAATGTGTAGCATTAAGATCCCTGGAAGAGACCAAACTCTTCCAGTAAAGTCTTTGAAGTTATTCAGTCACTGGCTGGCACATAATGACGTCCAAGGCACAATGAATATTAGCACTGTTTGCTGCAGCTGGACTAGTTCTGAAAGACTACAGAATGTTTCATGTGGTGGTTTGAAAGTCTGCGTGTGCTGACATGACATTGCTAAACTAAAAAACAAACTCTTTCTTTCCATTTTGTGCAGGTATAGCCCAAAATGCCCTGTCCTGTAATATATCAAATCAAAATAATGGTACTGAATAATGAAAAAGTCCACTTCCACATGTAATTAATTTGCATCTCTTATACCTGACTAAGTCTTTGCAGGTAATTGGTAGTTGGGTAATCTGCCTATTAATTTCTTCATTTCTAGCCATTCTCTAGTTAATAATCAATAGTCCTCTTTCGTAATGAAGAAATGGCCTTGACATCTTGGCCTTTGTGCAGTGTTAAAATAACATTGATCGTTATCATTATCATATGTCCTTGATATACAGTGTAAGAGCAAGGATATCAAGGGTATCAGTCTTACAGTACAGGAACATTTGGATAAATGAAGTTGGATAAGTAATTGTGATCAGCCAAAGAAGTATACAAGGTTTTCTGTGCAAAGATGTGTGGGAGAGATTGAATACAATGTGGTGCCTGCAAATCTAAATAGAAGACAGTCTCTCCAAAGACATGGAAATGTACAAAGTCATACAGAAGCACTCAAATCATAGAGTCAACCTGGATACAGGGTGATGTTTCTCATTGTATTTAACATCTCCAAAGAAAAGATCTTTCTCACCCTGTAACTGGATACTCTCTCTGGTTGTTTCTCCTTTCTGTGACTCTTACCATTTTTAGTGAGGGAGTAAGTCTGTGGATAGCACATCAACTATAGTAACTCAGTGTTTGTTTATTTTTTCTGTTAGTATTCTCCTATTATTAGACCTTCAAAACTTTTATCTATTGCAGCAGCTTCTTTTTTTTTTCCTGACAGAAATAAAAATATTAATCGAGTCCTGTTGGACTCTTTAAGTAGAACTTGAGAGCCATCTTTCATCAGTGACATACTACAGACCGTGCATGGTGTATTTTTGGATCTTTTTGACTAAGGTATAATATCTAATTTCAAAAATAATGGTACTGTAGATCTTATTTTACGATTCTTCCATAATAATAAGATCTTTTTTCTGCTTCCAGAATTTATACTCTGCTATTAAATAAGGAAAATCTTTTGTACAGTAGGTGTAAAATTACATCACTGTCAAGCCATTATTTAAAAAAGAAAAAGTCCAGGGATCCTGTGCTAAGATGGAAAATCAGAAATGAGTTACATTTGAAAGGTCTACTGCAAAATGATGGTATCCACTGGCAAGCCTTCCACAGCAATCTACATTATTAAACCCTAATTTTGTTTGGTGTGGTGAACTTCACTGACGTTTTTCTGGTTTGAATGTCAGTTACAATAGCAAGGTTTCTGGAAATTAAAACAAGGGCATCTGAATTTTTTTGAAATAGGTTATGGGAATTTATGCCTTTGTTCTGGAACATAAACATAATCTCCAAGTACCATTTGTTTTGTATCTATAAATACACTTATGTTAAGGGGGGAAGAGGAATTTTTATTATTTATTTTTTTTAGAATTGTTAGATATTTTTATAGTTATCAGCAGAGGTTATGTAACTCAGGAGTAAGCAGAGTGTGTGTAATTTGTATTAGTTCCTTTCTTACAATGTGACCTGTGGGCCGCATGAGGTAGTTGGGTGAAGTGAGCAGGGGAGAACTTGGCTGCCTTTGCAATGGGTGCCTGACCAATGAAATAAGATTATGCTTTTTGGGACCCCAAAACCAAGGTATAGCATTTTATATTTATGTTCATTTATTTGTATTTATGAAATGCAACTTGAAGTTAAAAATTTTTAAAGTGATTTTTATTAAGCATGCACGAGAATGTCTTGTACGTGGGCTGAGTTAACTTAATGCATTTCTCTCCACCTGTATGTGGTGCTCCCCTGTAGAAAACTGTTACCTTAGCTATAGGATATGCTCCTTTACTGATTGTCATAAGAGAGACAGATTGCTAGATAATTCTCATTAAATTATTTTAAGATTCCCAAATATTTAATTTATAGCTTTAATATTTTATATGTTTGGACACTGGGAAAGTTTAATGTTAAAGTCTGTTGCACTTGAACCTTCAAACGTTATTTTGGTTTTCAAAAGTGAAGAAATAACAAGACTCTTAGCACTTGGTTTTCAGTCTTCTCAGTACTGTTTATAAGTGGATTGAGAACAGCTATTATTATCTTTATAAATATTTGGCACTGCATGGCCTTGATACGCAATTGTGTCCATTCAAAGAATGTCTGGTGAACAAAGGAGCTGTTCTCAGGGCATGAATGTTATCCTGAAGCAACTAAAGGATACAAGCCTTGTCACTTCTTGTCTCATTTTCATTAAGAATATCGTGTGGTTTAGCTTTAGGGGGGTGATGAATCAACCATGTGACTAAAGGCAGGTGGCCATCTTAAAGCAGTTTTTATCCCTAGTAAAGAGAATAATTAAAAGGAAGGGTGTATATGTGTGTGCGCACAGGGCGGGGTGGGGGTGTTCATCTTCACAAAACCTTCACTCACTAGGCTGCCACAAAGTAAATATTTTCACAAATATATTATTTACTACAAGGGAAGCTTTTCCTGGAGAAGCCAGATAAATGTGCTTGCTATGGGAGCTTTATGGCCACTACAGGCCCAACTGTCATTCCTTCGGTACTTCCTGTCAGTCTGACTAAACTCTGTCATCCTTCAACCCAGTTTAAATTAACAGGTAATTTGTAAATGTCACTTCAGGTTAGGCCGCTCATTTTGTTTCTACTCTACCAATGCAAAGTCTAGGACTAATTTTTCTTGTCTTCTTTTAATAGGATTTTCATTTATAAATAGAATTATGTTCTGAAAATAAATTACAGTAAGTGATGCACAGAACTGGTAGCAGCAGCACTTTCATAGAATTTCAAGCACCTACATCAGAAGAGATTAATAAAAACACTTCAAAGGCTAAATTCTATTTAAGCAGAAGACAGCTTTTGGTTAATATTTAATCTGAGTAACTGAGATCTTGGTTGAAAATATAATTTTTTAATATCTAAATTAATTTGCAAAACAAAACCATTAATTTTGCCTGAGAGCTTTCATAGTGTGAAACTTTCAGTAATTTATTTGGAAAAAAGAAGTTAAAAATGTAATTCTGTAGTAAAAGTCCCTATTTTAATATGGAATTTATTTCTAATGCAATATATTATATTTGATCAGTGGTACTGCTTTAAGTCTATACTTTTTAATGATGTTAATGAGTTGTATTGAATAAGGAAAAGAATCAGACTTTTCATTAGGGTTTTTAATTTGTGTAAGGGATTACTTTTAGGTCAGTATTAGCTAATAAACATCTCCCATTTCTTTAAAGGTAGCATACAACAGAAAAAAGATTGTACCATTTCATTATAACACAGACATGCATGCTAGGAGCTACTTTTCATTGACATGGGTTTGAAGTGTTGTAGTTACCATACATGTTTTGATTGTTACCTCCTAGCAATCTCATACCTCAGTGAGCTGGGGAGCTGTTTGCATACTGAGACTCCTGTGCCTTCCTTCTGCTTTCTGGTGGTAGGAGGCATCTTCTCTTCCCTCCACTCCTCAAGGAAGTCATGCATCTTTACAGCATAAAGAGAGACTCACTTCATGTGTGGAAGGGAACTCAACACCGTTTTGCCTTTGTAAGAGTTTTCTAGACTTGAGCAGGGGCTTCACTGTCCCCTTGTAGTAAAAGCCATTCTCTAATCCTTTCTTTTGGCCTCAGTAGTATCCAAACTCAGCTATTGTGAAGTATTGCCCAAGATTCAGTTCTTCTCTTTGCTAACCTCTCTTCATGTTAATCTTATTCTCTTCTGCTGTCATCCTGTTTGCTTCTTTTCTGCACACTTTCACTCCTGTTATTTTTTTCTCTCATTCTTTACATTAAAGCATTTGTCTGGATTTTTGTGACCCTTCTTATTCGTCTTGATTATGTTCCTGATTTCTTCCAACAAGTCTCTTGTAATATTCCATCAGCACCCAGCAGTGTTCAGTAGCAGTTGCACAGGTATTTTGTATGAGATAACAGCCAGGGTATATGGAAGATGAAGGTATTCACTGTACCACAGTGAAGTAGTAGTAGCAAGGATTCTTCTCCCCTACTTGGTGAGCAGAAATTCCAGAGCCATAACAAAAAGATTTGGGACTGGATCACCAATAACGAATGATTACAATGGCTGCTGCTCTGGTAATTAATATATTAGAGTTATCTACGTAGGAGACTGCAATATCATATTGCACAAGTTAACTAACTCTCCTTTAAAGGACAGTTGGATGCTTTAAATTGGTTTCATTGTAACTGTGCTTTAAGACGCTAGTCAGACAACATCTGTATTATTTAAAATCTCATGTCTGGATCCTAGTTAAACCTGTAAGCACATCGTAAATTTATTTAGACTGTTATTGTAAAGGCTACTTCAGATGGTTTAAAAATGACATTTTTAGTGACATTAGCAGTATCAGAGCCCAGTATCAAATACTCAAAAAGCAATTCTCATTGTATATTAATACTGACTTTTTATCAATAACGTAACTTTTCTGTGTAAATATTAACTTTTATTTAAACATTAAAGGCCTTACTTTATTCTGAATGTTAAATTAGCATTCATATGGGAAGAGTCTAGGACTTGAAAAGAGAGCCATGATGTATTAAGTACTAACTGAAGTTCCACCACCCTGATCCATGATAATTAGTAGGAATGCATGTCTAGTTGGAATGTCGATTATTTCCTTGTGCTTTAGTGGATTTTAGCTCTAAATGCAGCATTGTACCAATTTTCCACATAACACATTTCACAAAGCAATCCGCTCAGATTTGTTACATTTTCCCACTGTATGGCATACAAAAGTTTTTGTGGCAAAAAAGAAATAAGCTTGGATCTTCTCTGTATGGCCTAATGTGGGTCAGTATGAGTTAATATGATGAAACTTAGGAAACTGACCTTGATGTGAACCAACTGCTGGTGTTCATGAAATCTGAACTAAGACTTGGTTCTAAGAAGACTGTGAAAGAGGTAATATTCTGAAATGCTGACAAAAAGGAATCCACTGTGAAATAAGCGCCTGTCTGCCTGTCTGACCATCAAAATTAAAGTGGAGAAGTAGAAATTTATTGCCACCTGTCCCAGAGACAAATATGCGAGATAGATGTGTGCTGCTTTCTCCAAGATGACATCTGGAGGAGCACTTATTGTCTGTCAAAGTTATTGCAAAAAGAACTGCTGTGTCAGTTGCCCTAATTCCACTTAAATACATGGAGATTCTTTCAGCAATTACCTGAGCAATATTTGGATGATTCTTTGAGGTGTTTGTGTTCTCTACATCAAGAATTAACAGAAAGTGAGTCAAGATGCACATTTGTCTTTTAATCAGAATAGGTTTTTCCATTTTTTGTCTCACTTTTAGTTTGCTTGAGCTGGTCAGATGTGTATGTACTTGACATTTATTGCAGGGAGAAAATTCTATGGAGGTCTATCTATGAGGCCATTGCAAAAGTCATTACTAGGACACAGCAGCCCCTGGATGTAGTTCCCAGTATTTCTAAGAGTGCACCAACATAAAATCTTTATTGACCTCAGTCCTTCATTTTACAGTCAAGAGATGAAGCAAAAATTCAGAAAATTATCTCTGCAATTTTATTTAATAATTTAATTTACTTTTTTTATGTGTAATTTTTTTCTTTCCATGATAAATTGTCTAGGTTAGTATGTCTAGTGATGCAGAAGATATAAATGTTCCAAGAAGTCCCATCACACAGCCCAGCAGGTAATATTACATGTAGCCCACATTTTCAAAACTGGATCACACATTCCAAGTTGCACTTTATCAGCTCTTGACTGAGAGTTAGAGGAGCTGAAGGTAGTGTTTTTAGCTACAAATTATTACATTCACTATCCCAGCACCTACCTAGTGATACCTTGGTGGGAGACAAAGAGGCACATTACATTCAGATACTAATCTCTATGCTAGTCAATGATTGTGATATCCAACTTTGGGATTTTTGAAGCACAGCATAGAACAATGTGTTGTAGTGACTATAAACACCTTTCAATATGACAGATCAATCTTTTAAATATAAAATTAATGATAATATAATTTAATCACATACATCAGAGTATGTACCCTTTTTATAGAATCAGCCTAAAAACTTTGAAATTACTGGCCTTGGGCTGAAACCTTGGCTTCGTATTAGGACCAAATGATAACTTCAAGCTGCAATTATAATAATGAATATGGGCTTCATCTTATTTTATACGTTTCCCAACACTGTGTTTTAGCATTTCAGTTTCTGGGGTGCAAACGAAATCCTTCTGGGATGATTTGCAAGATGTGTGAAGGAAGCAGTTATTCCACCCTAAAAAAAACATGGGCTGAGAGTGTCTCAAATTTGCAATCTAGTATCGGAGAGATTTGAAGTATTAGGTTTAGCAAATAACTAACAGTTGAGACAGATGAGGGCAATCTTCCTCAAAGCTGTTGTGTTAGACTAAGACAAGACTGCTTCCATGTACAAATGAAAAGTTTATCTTTGCAAGCAGGAATGCTATAGTTTGACTATTTTTCAATTAAAAGCTGGATTCCATAGTGCATTGAATCTGTCACAGTGAAAAATGTAGGCTGATTGTTAATAATACTGCTCTATAATTATTACTATTATACAGTCCAGATACCTCATGAGGGCATGATCCCCTGATTCTATTTGGTTTTGTATAGACCGTAGAAGAAGCAATTCCTGAGACGTAAGGTGGATAAGCTAAGAGTCATGCAAGTAGATTCAAGAAGCTTTTCTGTTGTGATTATTGATGGTGTTGCTGAAAGCAATCTGTCATGGTGAGAGCTACCCCCTTTTACCCTTACACTGCATGCTCGTTTTCTCATTTTGACATATTAGGTGTTGAATGGCTAGAAGTGAGATTTCTTGTTAAAGAATGTTTGCAATATTAAATCAAGAAGATTTTTTATATTTAAAAAAAANTATGTTATTTTAGTCCTGTTGTATTTAGGGACTCGTCCTGAATGCATTTTGCTTTTGCAATTTCACAAGCACTTGAAATACAGAGTGTTATATGTAGGCTACACCACTAGTAATGAATGTTTTTACTTTTAAAAATACATTTTCTCTGTAAAATAATATAGTTTTGAACTTTGCTTAGGATGTGTTGTCCCACCTTTTCTCATTCAGTAAATGTCATTTAGGCTGCACAGTTATACCACTTCTTAAAGGGGAAAAAAAAAAGTGTTTTCTCGACTTTTTGACTGGTCACCAACACACAAATATTTAAATTCATGAATACAAAAGTTAATGGTAGATACCAACAAAATAATGTTTTATGAGGTGTTATAAGTGTTTCAGGACTTACATAAGGACAGAAAACATTAATTGCATTTACTTCATTGGAAGATTTTTTGAATCAAAGGACAAGTGAGGTATATAACTTGACTAAAAACCAAAATAAAACTGTCTGACGTGCATCTCGGTCTTACTTAGGGTGAGTGTTGGTCACGTTATAATGCTCTAATGCTGATCCTTGATCAGGAACCTGCAGGCTGCTGCCCAGACTGAAACTCTTCCCATCACACAGCCCAGCAGGTAATATTACATGTAGCCCACATTTTCAAAACTGGATCACACATTCCAAGTTGCACTTTATCAGCTCTTGACTGAGAGTTAGAGGAGCTGAAGGTAGTGTTTTTAGCTACAAATTATTACATTCACTATCCCAGCACCTACCTAGTGATACCTTGGTGGGAGACAAAGAGGCACATTACATTCAGATACTAATCTCTATGCTAGTCAATGATTGTGATATCCAACTTTGGGATTTTTGAAGCACAGCATAGAACAATGTGTTGTAGTGACTATAAACACCTTTCAATATGACAGATCAATCTTTTAAATATAAAATTAATGATAATATAATTTAATCACATACATCAGAGTATGTACCCTTTTTATAGAATCAGCCTAAAAACTTTGAAATTACTGGCCTTGGGCTGAAACCTTGGCTTCGTATTAGGACCAAATGATAACTTCAAGCTGCAATTATAATAATGAATATGGGCTTCATCTTATTTTATACGTTTCCCAACACTGTGTTTTAGCATTTCAGTTTCTGGGGTGCAAACGAAATCCTTCTGGGATGATTTGCAAGATGTGTGAAGGAAGCAGTTATTCCACCCTAAAAAAAACATGGGCTGAGAGTGTCTCAAATTTGCAATCTAGTATCGGAGAGATTTGAAGTATTAGGTTTAGCAAATAACTAACAGTTGAGACAGATGAGGGCAATCTTCCTCAAAGCTGTTGTGTTAGACTAAGACAAGACTGCTTCCATGTACAAATGAAAAGTTTATCTTTGCAAGCAGGAATGCTATAGTTTGACTATTTTTCAATTAAAAGCTGGATTCCATAGTGCATTGAATCTGTCACAGTGAAAAATGTAGGCTGATTGTTAATAATACTGCTCTATAATTATTACTATTATACAGTCCAGATACCTCATGAGGGCATGATCCCCTGATTCTATTTGGTTTTGTATAGACCGTAGAAGAAGCAATTCCTGAGACGTAAGGTGGATAAGCTAAGAGTCATGCAAGTAGATTCAAGAAGCTTTTCTGTTGTGATTATTGATGGTGTTGCTGAAAGCAATCTGTCATGGTGAGAGCTACCCCCTTTTACCCTTACACTGCATGCTCGTTTTCTCATTTTGACATATTAGGTGTTGAATGGCTAGAAGTGAGATTTCTTGTTAAAGAATGTTTGCAATATTAAATCAAGAAGATTTTTTATATTTAAAAAAAAACCCCTTTTACAATATTTTCTTAACTTTGCAGACAGTTTAAGAAAAAAAATATATATTGTCTTCTTCAAAACAGAGAATTACAAAAATCTTCTGCAGACTACATGGAATTTTACAGTGAAATAATTACTAGGAGGTGTCTGTGGTACAAAGTTTAGCCCCTTTTCCCCAGGCACACGTAATTATGAATTGAAGAGAACAAGAAATTGGTGTGGACAGGTGTTCTCTCACAGCATTGTCCCCCTTAGTAGACATATGACAAGTGAATACTTGTAATAGGAAACAAAATCCAAGTTTAAATATTTTTTCTCCAGCCAGATGACTCATAAAAGTGTAAAAATATGTATCTTTGTCAGGTCATCCATTTGTGAGAGACATCAGTTGACACTTGCTGTATTAGCCACAACATAGGCAGCAAGTGACCATTATAAGTCCTTTCAGTGGCTTATTTAAATAGTTAGATAGAAAACTTCTGAAACTAAATGTAATTTTTCAGAAGGTGTTCTGCTATTTCAGGGAATAAAATGTGGGGAAACATGTTGCTTTTTTGGTATTTATTACTTTAAGTAACTGTCTTGCTAAGAATCTCTGGTGCTCCCATGGAAGGAGCATGGACTTGCCATTCAGCAGCACTGATAAGCATGTCAGGGTGTGGCTTTCATTGTCATCATAAAGGAAGCATAAAAGTTTGGCTAATTCATTATCAGCTGTAAAAATATCCAGTCACTATTTGCTGACTCACTTCAGCAAGAGTTGTGAGACTTCAGCACCTAAATTCGAATTTTTTTATTTTTTTATTTTTTTTTTCCTGTGGCAAGATTTGATCTCTTTCTCCTGGGTTGCATCACTGACTAGGGAGACTGCATCCCAGGAGAGCACCAATATTCCTTCTTTCCTTCCCTAGAGCTGCTGAAGCAGAGCAGGATTTTCCTGAAGCGATTCTGCCAGCACCAAAACATGGGCACTTAGGCACTTGAACACCAAAACTGAGAGTGATAATAAACTTTCCAGTTATCTCAGTGCCCTTGTGTTACATCCTGAAATGCCACTTCATTTCAGTATGAAGAGGGTAGAAGTAAGTTGGTAAGCTTGGTATAGGAGCTGAAAATGACAAGCAAAGGGTGGAATGCATTAAGAGAAGTGTGGCCAGTAGGTCAAGAGAGGTTCTCCTCCCCCTCTACTCTGCACTGGTGAGACCCCACCTCGAGTACTGTGTCCAGTTTTGGACACCTCAGTTCAAAAAAGATAGAGATTTGCTGGAGAGAGTCCAATGCAGGGCCACCAAGATGATTAGGGGAGTGGAGCATCTCCCTTATGAGGAGAGGCTGAGAGAGTTGGGGCTCTTTAGCCTGGAGAAGAGGAGACTGAGGGGAGACCTCATTAATGTTTATAAATATGTTAAGGGTGAGTGTAGAGAGGATGGAGCCAGACTTTTCTCAATGTCGTCCAATGACAGGACGAGGGGCAATGGGTGCAAGTTGGAGCACAAGAGGTTTAGGCTTAACACAAGGAAGAACTTTTTCTCAGTGAGGGTGCCAGAGCTCTGGAACAGGCTGCCCAGGGGGGTTGTGGAGTCTCCATCTCTGGAGACACTTAAGACCCGCCTGGATCTGTTCCTGAGTGACTTGGTCTAGGTGATCCTGCTCGGGCAGGGGGGTTGGACTAGATGATCTTCTAGGTCCCTTCCAGCCCCTAATTTCTGTGATTCTGTGATTCTGTGATTCTGTAATGATGAGGCCAGAATGAGGAAGAGTAAATAGCAGAAATACATCTACTTGACAAGGAGAGGAAAAAGTGGTTCAGTTAAGGAGGTTGGCAAATGAATGGTGTCCTGGAGAACTGGATTCTTACCTTCTGTCTGTTAAACTGGAGAAATGTTTTTAAACACCAGAGCAACTCAGGTCTACAATAAAGGCAAAACCCATAGACTCCTCTCCAGCCGAGAACCCCTGCGGCAGGAGCAGCCGGAGGGAAGAGCGAAGGGGAGTCAGCTCTGCCATGGGCTATTACCAGCCTGAGACATGCTGGCTTTTGCACATTTTCTACTGTGTTTGAATGTCATTTCTGCTAACGGGCTTGTATCCTTAAAGGATGACAGAACCTGGAAACTGGAGGACCATTACTGAGCCAGAAGCCTGAGCCTCCTAGTTGTCTGAATAGGCCTGTGTAGGTGAGGAGGGAAGGGGAGAAAATGGTTGCCCTCATCTACAGTAAGGGCTCCCGCCCTGAGAGAGCTTGTATGAAAAGGACTCCAAGAAAGTGTATATGTAGTTGCCAGTACTCCATGCAGTATTCCCAGAAGTGGTGCAGCAGAGACTGTTGATGAAAATGTTGCAGTTACCTGAAGCACTGTCAGGGAGGTGAGGATCAGTGTAGGCCAGGGGGAAGGTGGTGCACACACTGTGTTATCAGAAGCCAGGCAGTTGGGGCAGCTGGCAGAAACAATCCACACCCTGCCTTGATCCAGCCTGAACTAGGCCCTGTACCCAGCAAGAACGGAGTTATTTCAAACTGCATGCTGGAAGGGAAGGCAACTGCTGGCCCCATGAGGACTTCTGGAGGAAAAGAGTTCAAGATGTAAAGTTATAGTTTTACAAATAATCAGTCCCTGCTTATCTACATGGTCATAGTTCTCTGTTCTGCTTTAAAGGAAAATATGTGTTGTTAAATTGCTGCTTTGCAAGTGAAGTAATTAGGTTTCTGGTTTTAGCACTAGAAAACTTAGTGTAATTATCTCTAGGTTCATCATGATGGCTTGAGTTTTTGTTGTAGTTCCCATAAATTTAAACCCAACCCTTGCTGCTACCAATGGCAACAGTATTACACTTGTGTCAGCTGACCCAGAATAAGTGTATTTTCATTACCCCACAGAGGTATGCTCTGATTTAGTGAAGTGCTTCATAACTAGAATAGGTCAATAGGAAGTACACTTGAACAAATACAGCATTGCATATTGCTTAATAGTAAGGAGAAACGGTGTTAGGCATCTCAGAAGAACCCAAGATGAGCAGATATTTTTAACCTTATTAGCTCTGTGCCTCAGCTTCCCACTTGTAAAATGGTTTACAATTAAATGAACCAAAGGGATGTTCTGAAAATAAATTCATTAATGTTTGAGAAATATTCAGATACTATACCATGGAGGGTAACAGACTATCCCACAAGTAAATGAAAATTCTTTGTTCTGTAAAATACAGTTTGAAGAGAGTGCACTGAGGAAGATGGGGTACCAGTGTCTGAACAGGGAGGATAAGAAAAATATTGAATACCTGCCCTGCTCCTTTGTTCAGCACCATCTACCTACTGAAGTGAGTATTTCATATGGGGAAAAAAGAATAAGGTAATAATATAATTCAAAAACATCTTGTAAATCATGGATTTAAGGGAAATTATTTAAGATTATAGGAGTGTTAATGCTACCTTAATTGCTGCCACAATGAGCCATCTTGCTTCTTACATTCCTTAACTTTGCTTCACAGTAGTTATCCTTTAATCTATTGTGGGGTTTATTTAATATAATAAATTTATATGTATACATATATTCTTCAAAGTCAAGTTGCCAATTGAAATTAACTTCAGGAGAAGTAATTTCAGCACTTCTGGGTATTGAAACAGCTTAAAAAATTCTGAACCAACCTTTGAAAAAATTTGAAAACATAAAGAAAAAAATGAAATCAGTTAATTCTGATACTTGGAAGTTATTTTCAGTGTCACACCCAGGAATTCAGGGGGGGAACAGCTATCACTAGCTACTGCTAACAGTAGCTGTCTTGCCTAATCTCTCCACATTGCACTGGATATTGTACAAATCTGCATACATAAAGTGCTCTAGGTGCTCTTTACAAATTGCTTACCAGGGGCTCTTTAGAGTACTTCTCAAAATCTTCTGGTAGGACAACTGCTTTTAAGACTATTTTGTTGTGGTAAGTCTGGGCTGTATTAGCTGTGCACCCAGCATCCATAAGAAAGAAAGAAACAAGAAAAGAAAAGGTGATCATTTCTTTCAGAACTTCGCTTAGTCTGTAGCAGGACCTTCAGTATTTTCTTTGCACCAAAAAATGCTTCTACAGGCACAAGACTGTGGCTACATACTCTGGAGAAGCATGTTGACTCCAAGAGTTATCCTCTGTCCCTGGAGCAGAGACGTGCTCATGAACCTCCATCCTTTGTTGATGGCAGCTGTAGGGTGGAGTGGATGAGAGTACTTTCCAGGCAGAGGCACAGCTGGTGTTTCCTAACCCAACCTTACATTCTCCCAGCAGAAATGAGGGAAGGTGACTGGCACATCATAGTCATTTGTATGCCAACAAAGCGTATTCTTTTTAAGTGGCTCCCCTCAGGGTCTCAACCTGGAAAACCTGCTCTTAAAGATAACCAGATTAATAAAGCAAGGGCATGAGCTGTTAGGAGGCAAATTATCTGTCCGTCTTATCCAGGTAGTTGCACTTAAATAGACATAAGAGGGAGCATTAAACAAAACAACCCAAAACTTCATTTATATCCTGGTGTACTCATGTGGGTTTTAAAGGAAATTAGAGCAACAATGTATTGGACTGTATTTCTTGGGTTTAGTTGTGTTAAGCCACTGCAATGCAGTTACATTCTTTACAATGTATGTGACTTCACTGATTTGTGTTGTTGTATTGTTATTAAAAGTATTCTAGTTAGATTGATAATGAAGTCAGATTAGGCTATAAACTCTTCCTGACAGGAGTAAAAAATTTCAAGGAGATTTGATTTCTGAAATAGTAAAAGAGTCTTACCCCTCCAAAGTCTGTGCTGAATGTAAACAGGGCATCAAAATAGTGCAAGCAGAGCAGAGCACAACTGAGGAAATGTTGGGGAGGAAACATGATACTCATTGACTTATGTTCCTCAGTGGTACAGGCAGAGTGGCCATAGGCATGCATCTGGAGCAAGGCAAGGCTTAAACACTCTCAACTGCCCTGGATCCTTCTCAGCAGGGTTTAGCTAATCTGTGTTTGTGTAGATGTAAGAATTTTGGCAGCTTCACTGAAAATGTGATCTGTTTGATTTCAGTGGTCATTTAAAGAAAACAAGCTCCAACATCATTCATGTTGAAGGCTCTTTGTGCAGCAGCTACTTGTGAAAAACTTGTCATCTGCTTAAGAAAACCACCACATTTCAAGACTAAAAATACCATACTGCATTAGCCTATTTGTTCAGGGAGCTTTTCTTTCAAATTCATGCTAGCCTATGCTCAGAAGATAGAAACTACTAGCTGGTCTGGTCTCCTGAAAAACCAAGTATGTAGTTGGAAAGGACAACTTGTATCTTCTGGGCAGATACAATTAAAGCTTCAGGCTTGCTTCATACCCAGGTGGAGACTTTGAAAGACTTAGGGGAATTTAGTGCTAATCCAAACCTAGTATCTTCCAACCGATGACGTGATGGGCAGCATGGAACTGTAATTGGAAGGGCATTGGAGGGGGACTTGGAGAGATTACAGAAGAGAGAGGATTAGACAGGCACAGGAATAACTACAGCAACTTCAGAAAATTACCTAATGCAATGCGGTTCTTGTGTCTTTATGATATTCAGGATCCTAGGCTTGTCAGAGAGTACAATGCTACGCATCTTTCAGATCAGTTACAGAAATCTGCATCTGAGAATGCAAACTGTCAAAGCCTTTACAAGCTAAAGGAAGCCACTTAGGAAGATGTAGTTCATCTGACAGTGCCTCCTCTTAATCCTGCCGTATATTAAATTGTCTCTCCTTATCTTCAGAGCTTTTGAAGCAGGACAACTGATGAAACTTCAGGATGCTCTCCCTTAATGTCACGTGGCACATGGCCTTGCAGATGTGGAGTTTCCCAATCTGCCTGCACCCACAGATCTTGATTTACTTTCAGGTAGCCTATTGGAAGGAATTTTTTGGGAAGTTTACCTTTAATTGTCATGGCATCTCCACTGCCAATTCCTCTTTGCTGAGTCGTATAGTCATTTACTCCAAGAAGTGCTCAGGCACTGGCAGTTAGGGATTGAGTCAAGCTGCAAGCACGTGCAGCCTCTTCTTGTGACTTTGCCTCCATCTTCATTTCATGGTGTTGCTTTCACATTGTTTTTGTCTCTTCCCAGTTCTGCTGTCCTTTTCTTTACTTTTATTGGTGCTTTTCTCCTTGATTCTGTCCCCCCAGACCATTTATTTCCAGTCTCTGTTTTGGAATGGATCCATGTGCTGTTCTCTCACTGCCAGCCTTCTTGCCCCTACCTGATGATTAGCAGGCTTTTCCAACCATAATGTGAGTAGGACTTGGCATGCAGCAGAGCACTAGTCTTAAGGAGGAGATCCTGCCTAGAGGGACAGCATGGGAAATGCAGTGAAAGCAGATGAAATCCAATACAACCTCTTGAGATCCAAGTCAGAAAAGGCAGAATTTTAAATTAAATGTTGTACTGCAAAGTGGGGAAGGAAATGAATGAAGTCTGTTTCCCTTAGAGTGAAGGGTGGGACTACTTTTTATGATTTTACTTGCCATTAAAATTTTAAGGAGCAGTTGCAGATGAAAAATCATATCACTCTAGTTGATCCAAGAAGGCAGATAGAAAGTCTAGCATCTTCTGATAGCTCCAGTTAGGGAAGAAACTGATATAGGTAATTCTGTGAAGTAATCTGGTTTGATGACAAAATCCTGCTGTTTACACATAGGATGCATCAGACGGACACAAACAGTTCCTCTGTCCACATCACCAAAGCCTATGGCCAGGCTAACTCAGTTTCTCTTCTGGACTTATCTTTGTCTTCTTTTTCTTTTTAGCTGTGCTATGAATCTTTCAACTGTCTTAAGTAAGCAGGAGCAGGCCAACATCAGGCAACTACTTTTTCCTGACAAATGTCCTATTTTTTTTTTGCCTTTAAATGCTGCCTACATTTTATGGATATCTTTCTGTCCCACATACAACTTAAATACTCCTGATTTTAATTTTTTTTTTTTAGTCTTTTATGGTGATAGCACCAAAACTTTATCAGGAAAGGCACAGTTTCCACTCGAGTGCTGTCTCATAGACATATGTTTAGGTAAGATGTCTAGGCCTGGAGTGATGAGGTGTTTTCATCAATATTGTCACATTGTACTATAGGCAGTGACGTAATAGCTTGGCTAATTAAATTCTAGTGATATGCACTTACAAGGATGATCAGTACTAAAGCTATTAATTTTATATCATTTTAATCTTTAAAATGTTACAAAAGCAATTTGAAATGAGTGGCTTACTGTAAATGAATGGACAGAGACCACAGTCAATAAGTAAAGTGCTCATTCACCAAAGTGTTTTAGCAAGGTTATATTTTGTTAAAGATTTTGAAGCTGGACATGGTGTTGAATTGAAGCCCATCAGCCATTCCTGTCATTTATTGAGATTTGCTAAATGCTCTGAAAGGGATTCACATGCCAGTGCAAAGGTCTGGGTGGAAGGGCTGCCAGTCCAGTCCTCAGCAATCCCACTGTGGGGTTCTGGAGGCCGCTGAAGACAAAATGCAGTGCATCAAATACTCTGAAACTCCTCATGACATCACAGCATTGCCCTTGTTCTGTGTTGCTTTTAATGTGAATTGATGAGGATATGACACAGGACTTGTGTTGCCCCATAACAAGGTGGAATGCAACTCAGTTTGAAGAGCAACTGTCTGGCTTGACATATTCCTCAAATTTCAACAAGTTTCCTGCAAACTTCACAGCCACTTGCAGTGACACAGGAGAGGGGAATACACAAGATACAACAAATACCAGCCCAGGCCTGTAGCTTTTCAGATACTGTTTGTTAAACATTATCTTTGTTTCAAAGCAGTATGCTGGAAGAACAGCCAAATGACTTCGATGCTTGCAGGATAATTTTTGTATTATATTTAACAATGTATTTTATCACTATAGCTCGCTTTAAATTTGCTTCAGATATTAAGCAGACACTGGCTATAGTAGTTAGCTGAATTGTTTATGGGATCAAAATCAAACTAAATGTTCAGAAAATTTTCAGCAAGAGATTCCAGTTAATGAAAGCACCATTTGTGATGTGCTAAAACATGTATACACATAGGTATTGCCCCATTTATCAGACATGAGAGCTAATTACCTCATCCACTGCTATATTTCTTCCATCCTCTGCATTTCAATTCCCAATATTAACACATAGGTGGTCAAGCTGACCATCCAATAGCCTGCATGAGCATGAATGCATTAAATAATTTAATGTTAGAAGAGTTTATTAAACTGCCACATTCTAATCAGCGTGCGTACCTGCCTTCATTAATCTTGCACTGGTCCATGGTGTGTCTCTACAGCCAACATAGAGTGTGCTAATGTTAATAGGAGCTCTTAACAAACAGGATCAGTTAATCAAGGAAAATTTACTATTAGCCACATGACCATGCATACTGAAATCTAATTACAATCAAATTTAACCTCTTCATTACTGTATTCATCCAAATATTTTTGTTACCACTTGTGATACTAAAGTATTCCAAACTGAGACATGATTATACTCATTTGAACAGGAAATACAGCAACTCACTTTTATTAAGAAGGGAGACCTTCTTTTTGCTGTTTTCGATGTATAATGTGATATGGGTTATATTTATTGCCAAAAGCAAGGAACCT
>VYZU01070129.1:3447-35133 GCA_013401355.1 Ceyx cyanopectus
CTTTTTTTTTTTTTCTAAGGTGTTGTGTGCATACTTTAATGAGCATGGTCTGAATTTAAACTTACTTTGCTTAAAGAAATGACCTTGACATCTTTGACATCTGACTGACAAGGCTACATAGACTTGTTTCTACTTTCAAAGACTTAGAAACCTCATTCAGTAAAGAAATGCCTGTTCTCTTGTAACAGACATCTTGTCAAACTCAGTCTGATAGCCTAAAGCAACCAGTGACTGCTTCTAAAACAGACTGTGGTTAGATGCATGTCAGTGCCAAATAAAGAAAGGCAGGTAAGTAACAGTTTCAAAAGGGCTGACTGATGAGAAGCTTAAATGATATGTGCTCATGTACATTCCTGAAAGAAGAAATTTATGGACAGCAGAAGAGCTGTATTTCACAGTGTTTAACAAAAGCTATCAGTAAAATGAAATATACCATGGTACTGCACACACAAGAGGGGAAAAAAAGTTATTAAAAATCTAGAAATTTGGTTAGACTAATTCGTGAACAACTTCAAATGGAGTAGGTAATTAACATCTTATCAAGGAAGACAAAAATAAGTATTTCCATTTCTTTATTTCATTAACAGTTTATGCGAAGGGGACAATCTTCCAAAGTACTGTCTATATCAAGGGCACGTGAGCATGTATGCTCAAGGCAGTGCAGGAGCACAAGGACACAACCAGAACAGGTAAGTCAGCCAAGTAGACCAAGTGACTGAAGCAGCTGTGAAGAAAGTCTGGGTGAACAAAACAGATTTGGTTGTTGGAATTCTGTCTGGGTGATCTTGCAGTGGTTTCTTAGCTGGGTTAGTGGTTTCTTGAGCTAACCCAACAGAAGAAAATAAGTTTTCAACTAGCAATATAATGACAAGCAGGGACTGGTGAAAGAAGCTTAAATAAAAAAAGGTATCCATAAGACAATACATGAGTTGGTCCTAATACAGAAAAATAACAAAATATAACAAAACCACAAAGATTATGGGTATGATACACTGAGGGCAGTTGAGAGGCCTCAAAAGTTAACAGGACTCAGCAAATAGTAGAAAAACCTTGTATGAAAAAAGTTATCCAGAAAACAAAACTTTTCTAGCAAATGAAGTGATAACAATTTCTGCTGTTAACTCCCTTTCACCTTAGAAATCCACCCTCAAACCAAAAAAAAAAATAAATGTGGCATATAAAGCAAGAAAAATGTAAGTTTGCACATGAAAGCAACATTCTTTTGTCACACACCTGCTAACATTCTCTTTTCTCTTCCAGATCACCAAAGGTAATACTTCATATCAGCTGAGCCCATTCTTACATGTAGAGTCCACCAATTTGAGTAGCTTCATTTTTTAATCACACACAAAGTCATGTGTAGACTTTCTTGAATAAGGGATTTGAGTTTGAAGAAAATGTATCTCATTTAAAAAATATATATTAAAGCCTTTATCCATTCAGTTCTCACTCACACAAGCACTGAAATGCAATCTTAACATTCAGGATCTACTATCAGTAAATTGCAACAACTAATATTACCACAAGAATGAAATGTCCAACTNTATCACAGCATGTCCACCAATTTACATGGCAAAGCTTGTCCCAGACTCGGATCTATCGTCTTCACTACAGAGAACAAAAGCCCGTTTGTATTCATGTTATCTAGATTCTCTCCACAACATTTAAAACTTGGTTTTCTCAATGGAAATGCAGAGTGTGTTATAGGGCAGTCAGTATCTATAACAGGAGCAGTATTTGCAAAGCTTTTGATTGGCAACTAATTAAAAGAGTTCAGACCGCGCTGCTTTGTCTTGATAGACTTTGGTCCAAAGTCAGTGTTATAAAAAATACTTTATTTTTGACCAATTTTGCTGGAAATTTGTGTCTTCATGAAGCATGAAATTCTAATTTAATTGCCCTACTATTCACTGAAGAACCTTATGAGGAGAAAATACAGCTTTGATAACTGCATGTCTGCCCAATTTCCTGTATTGTTACAGTATATTGTTTACCATCCACTTTGCCTCTGGATGATACACACACAATAACTACTGCTACCAGCCGAAGGTATTTAGATGCCTAAATGCAAAGTGCCTTACTAGGATTTATAGTAAGCACTTGGTTATAACTTCTGATTCATAATTACCCTTAAAAACTGTGATACATTACTACAAGGAATAATGTTCCCTGCATTTGTGTATTCATGTCACTAGCTCAGTTTCTGCTAATGGGACCTGTCCATTGGTCGTTAAGAGGCAGAGATGCTTTATTTTGACAGATATAGATAAATATATATTACATATATAAAGGTGATTTTTAAATTTAATATTATTTCATGTAGCGAATATCACAGAATGCTGAAGATATGCTTCTGAATATTGCTTAAGCACAGGCTGTATCCCATGGTGTCTTTTGTTATTTCCTATGGCTTTTCTCCCAACACACAGAAAAAAAAATATTAAAAAAATGTCAAGTTCTAAGGTAGAGACATTGGGAACTGTTGGTCTGTGGTGACTTTCAGTAAGAACCTCTAACATTGAGTTACTGAAAGACAGACCTTTGTCTTCAGCTCATTCTCACTATTAACAAATGCTATGACACCTCTCCTGAGTTTCAAAATGAATTTCAGAAAGTATGTACACACTCATGTTATATGTCTCAGTTAGTAGATTTTTGTTTCAAATCCATTATAGTTCTATTTTTTCCAAGTCATGTATGCAGCAGTGTTTGTATTTCATTATAAGTTTCTATCATTTACTAGTGATACTGTGCAAATAGACCTCTTGAAAACAGTGACTTTGAAATTAACTGATAATCATTAAGCAGTAATTACACAATTAAAAAATATAGTAATTTGAAAAAACAATATTGTTTTTGCCACTTTATAGAAATAGGAATGGATAAAGTAATAAAAGTCTTATGAAGTCATTGTGCTGGCCATATTGTGGCCATGTGCTTGTAATCTATATTCCAGCAGAGCAGTGAAATGCTGGAGCAGCAACCTGGCAATTTGGCATTCACCTGCACACTCATGAATCATTAATCTGAACTTCTGAAATGTCCTCTATTAGCAATGCCTGTCCCTTGGAGCCATTTATGGATTCAGAGAAAATGACTTATGAGTAATGGAGTGAAGAAAGACTGGAAGAACACAGTAACTTGAAACAAAGAAATGAATCAACACTGGTGAAAAAAAAAAAAGACTAATATTGGAACTAAGAACAAACTACTAATTTAGGACAAAACTTGTAAGCATGTCAAGAACAGAAGAAACTAATGCTACTGTCAATTACAAGAGCTGTCCCAAAAATTATTAAAGCTGATTCTATCAAAACTGCTTCAGAATAAGGAACTCTTTTGAATACTGAACTAACCAAGGGGTAAAAATAAAAGCACTGCATTAGCCTCAGCCAGGTTACTCTCAAACCTTTACCTCAATGGTTGATGTTAATGCAGCTTTGAAATATAAAAACATATCCTAATTAAAAAGATATATTCAAGCTAATGTAGCACATGGCTCACTCCTCAATTCTTCATCTCCATTCAATTACCATTCTAGTTGTTATTTTTAAGAAGCATTTTCCATTTCAGCTATATTTCTGTACCACATTCTTTCCAGTACCACAAGTCCCTTACATTAAAGAATGTCACCAGAGGATTGTAGAAGAAAATAACAAAGAAACAGTACAAATGTTTTACTGCTGCCTGTTTTAATCTCTTATTAGCATTCTTTATATAGGATTTTTGTAACATGCTGCATATGACTAGAGATCTTGTCAGATCATGAATATTTTATCAGATTAAAAGAATTCTCTCCCTTCTGCTAAATCTTAGACTGATAAATGTAGACTATAGAGGAGCAAAAAAAAGGTATGTTAGAACTGCAATTTAAAATTAAAGTAACTCACCAGTGATGGTCTGCTTTACTTATTTTGGCACACCATTTTATATTTTAATTCAACTTAAGAGAAAAATTAAAATATTTGCATCAACCTATACCAGATAAAAGCTCTGCAGAGATCACTGGGAACATTGAATTTATCCCATTTTCTGCCTGTCAGTAGATGTTGTGTTTCTGTTTTGTCTAGACATAACTTTCTCAGTTTTTTGGAATTCCAGAAATTACACTAAAACAGGGAATGACAAGTACTGTCTTGTACAGATTCTCCTTTAATTACACATGGCACAACCAGAGAATACAAGATCTCTGTCTCTCCCCATTATAGGTTAAGACTGAACCCTCTCATTAAACCCAAATAAATGAAAGCAAGAGAAAATTCCAATTACCAAACTGCAAGACAAACATTTTCTGTGAGAACTGCAATTGTGTACATAGCACAGGTTCTGCCAAGTACAGATACACTGTTGGCTTCCAAGTTCCTATTCCTGGGAATGTCTAAACCGTGAAATAGAACACCCCTCATAAAATAGTGTTAAAGACTGAAGTGCAATAGACTTTTAATAGAAATATAACACTATGAAAAGAAGTATTTAATAATACTTTGAAGACACTGAAGCAAAATCCTATTTTCTAACACTGTGTTCACTGGAGTTTTTGTTACTCTGCCAACAGTCATCCCCTGCCTTCACTTGAAGAACATTCCCCTTCCTAGATTGTCCTAGATTTGTCCCTTCTCTAAGCTCATCAACCTTTCCCCTTCCCCCCCATATATATTTCTTCACTATATCTTATGGGATTCTGCAAAGATCAGAATATTTCTGGGCTTTTTCATACCTAATGTATTTTCCTGTCTCTTCACTTGTCTAGGCCTGTATCTATAATTGCTCTTTAATGATTCTAGAACAATGTAATTCTACATTAACCTTCTTTACAAACTAAATACTTTTAAGATTCATTTTCCTCAAGATAAATTTTTATAACCTTAATATGTAAAAATATTACACTTTGGTAATGAGATTCAAATCTCTCTAAACCCACTTTTTATTCATGTGGGGATTACACTGCAGTCACAAATTCTTAAGCTACCAAATACTCATTTGCTACAGCCAGATGGAGTTGTTTCCCATGTACTTATTTAATGAATTTCACTGTTAATTAGAATAGTTTGCCAATGGTAATCAATACACATTTTCGATATTTACAGAGTAAGCATTATGAAGAACAGGCAGCCTAAAGAGACAGGGAGGGAAGAGACTGTGAGATTTTATTAGCNCCAGCAGAGCAGTGAAATGCTGGAGCAGCAACCTGGCAATTTGGCATTCACCTGCACACTCATGAATCATTAATCTGAACTTCTGAAATGTCCTCTATTAGCAATGCCTGTCCCTTGGAGCCATTTATGGATTCAGAGAAAATGACTTATGAGTAATGGAGTGAAGAAAGACTGGAAGAACACAGTAACTTGAAACAAAGAAATGAATCAACACTGGTGAAAAAAAAAAAGACTAATATTGGAACTAAGAACAAACTACTAATTTAGGACAAAACTTGTAAGCATGTCAAGAACAGAAGAAACTAATGCTACTGTCAATTACAAGAGCTGTCCCAAAAATTATTAAAGCTGATTCTATCAAAACTGCTTCAGAATAAGGAACTCTTTTGAATACTGAACTAACCAAGGGGTAAAAATAAAAGCACTGCATTAGCCTCAGCCAGGTTACTCTCAAACCTTTACCTCAATGGTTGATGTTAATGCAGCTTTGAAATATAAAAACATATCCTAATTAAAAAGATATATTCAAGCTAATGTAGCACATGGCTCACTCCTCAATTCTTCATCTCCATTCAATTACCATTCTAGTTGTTATTTTTAAGAAGCATTTTCCATTTCAGCTATATTTCTGTACCACATTCTTTCCAGTACCACAAGTCCCTTACATTAAAGAATGTCACCAGAGGATTGTAGAAGAAAATAACAAAGAAACAGTACAAATGTTTTACTGCTGCCTGTTTTAATCTCTTATTAGCATTCTTTATATAGGATTTTTGTAACATGCTGCATATGACTAGAGATCTTGTCAGATCATGAATATTTTATCAGATTAAAAGAATTCTCTCCCTTCTGCTAAATCTTAGACTGATAAATGTAGACTATAGAGGAGCAAAAAAAAGGTATGTTAGAACTGCAATTTAAAATTAAAGTAACTCACCAGTGATGGTCTGCTTTACTTATTTTGGCACACCATTTTATATTTTAATTCAACTTAAGAGAAAAATTAAAATATTTGCATCAACCTATACCAGATAAAAGCTCTGCAGAGATCACTGGGAACATTGAATTTATCCCATTTTCTGCCTGTCAGTAGATGTTGTGTTTCTGTTTTGTCTAGACATAACTTTCTCAGTTTTTTGGAATTCCAGAAATTACACTAAAACAGGGAATGACAAGTACTGTCTTGTACAGATTCTCCTTTAATTACACATGGCACAACCAGAGAATACAAGATCTCTGTCTCTCCCCATTATAGGTTAAGACTGAACCCTCTCATTAAACCCAAATAAATGAAAGCAAGAGAAAATTCCAATTACCAAACTGCAAGACAAACATTTTCTGTGAGAACTGCAATTGTGTACATAGCACAGGTTCTGCCAAGTACAGATACACTGTTGGCTTCCAAGTTCCTATTCCTGGGAATGTCTAAACCGTGAAATAGAACACCCCTCATAAAATAGTGTTAAAGACTGAAGTGCAATAGACTTTTAATAGAAATATAACACTATGAAAAGAAGTATTTAATAATACTTTGAAGACACTGAAGCAAAATCCTATTTTCTAACACTGTGTTCACTGGAGTTTTTGTTACTCTGCCAACAGTCATCCCCTGCCTTCACTTGAAGAACATTCCCCTTCCTAGATTGTCCTAGATTTGTCCCTTCTCTAAGCTCATCAACCTTTCCCCTTCCCCCCCATATATATTTCTTCACTATATCTTATGGGATTCTGCAAAGATCAGAATATTTCTGGGCTTTTTCATACCTAATGTATTTTCCTGTCTCTTCACTTGTCTAGGCCTGTATCTATAATTGCTCTTTAATGATTCTAGAACAATGTAATTCTACATTAACCTTCTTTACAAACTAAATACTTTTAAGATTCATTTTCCTCAAGATAAATTTTTATAACCTTAATATGTAAAAATATTACACTTTGGTAATGAGATTCAAATCTCTCTAAACCCACTTTTTATTCATGTGGGGATTACACTGCAGTCACAAATTCTTAAGCTACCAAATACTCATTTGCTACAGCCAGATGGAGTTGTTTCCCATGTACTTATTTAATGAATTTCACTGTTAATTAGAATAGTTTGCCAATGGTAATCAATACACATTTTCGATATTTACAGAGTAAGCATTATGAAGAACAGGCAGCCTAAAGAGACAGGGAGGGAAGAGACTGTGAGATTTTATTAGCTTAATTAGCAATGGTTTCATAACCTTCACAGAACACTAGTACCTAGTGATTCACTTCCCCTGATCCCTCACAGTAACTATCTCATCCTCATAAGCAAAGATTGCTTTAATTAAAATTGCAATTAAATCTTTTTTATACATAATTTTAAAACAGAGATGCATAAAGAATGCACAGGGGGAATTCAGAATCCAAATCTAAGTCAGAAACAAGCACAATCCCTACATGTGCAACAGAAAACCCATTAAATACGAAAAGCTCCACATGTAACATGCTATCAAGATTCTGACTGGGACCCAGGCTTCATGTTTTGTACTGGTTCTTGTAAATGGAACAACCAAAACTCAGGAGGACCATTCAGGCAGTAAGTGAATGGAAAGTTCAAGTGACAGTAAAGACTTAAACTCGTTAAGTGGGATGAAGGGAAGAGAAGATATTATTGCAGATGACTTAGCAGTGGATTCAAAACTACTGGTGCCACTAAGCAGTCAAATACCTAATTACTTTTTGTTCATGTGCACGATATAAACAGTTTTATGAGAAATGTTTGACCTAATGAATGAAGCCACTGGACAAACAGCACACCTCTGACTGTGACAGAAAACTGCAGGAACAGGGTGGTGAGGTGGGAACAGGCTGCCCAGAGAAGCTGTGGGTGCCCCATCCATTTTCAAGGCTGAGTTGGATGGGGCTTTGTGAAACTGCTCTAGTGGGAGGTGTCCTGCCCAAGGCAGGGGGGTGGAACGGGATGAGCTTTAAAACCTCTTCCCACCCAAACCGTTCTGTGATTCTATGATAAACATTCTGAAGGTTAAATGTTCTACAAAGGACAGGGCTCAAGGCACAGGGCATGTGACAGGCAGATTTGATTATACCTGGTTTTGTCCTTGCACACAGGTACGCTGTAGAAACACTAAAAAACTCAGAAGAAAGTGAATTATGTAATAGCACAGCTTTTTCCTCTGGGAAACAATATGCTAATTGATAGAGCAAACGTTAATGTATTTTATCCAGCCACTCAAAATAGTACACATGGAGCTTTCTTATAACCAGTTCAGGGAGACTGAGTCTTTCACAAGGGAAATTGGTTATCACAAAAGAAGTAGGTGACTTCAGGAAAGCAGGAAGGAAAAGCCCCACACTTTCAAACTTCCACTTCTCAACATGAAGCTGAATTTGGAGAATGACCTACCAGTTACTGATAAGAAACTTGTGAATTCTTAAGTGGCATGATTGTTCAGTTGTTCACCCCCTCAAAGCAGCTGGTTGCCTTAAGCCCTTTTTTTTTTTTTTTNAAATAAATGAAAGCAAGAGAAAATTCCAATTACCAAACTGCAAGACAAACATTTTCTGTGAGAACTGCAATTGTGTACATAGCACAGGTTCTGCCAAGTACAGATACACTGTTGGCTTCCAAGTTCCTATTCCTGGGAATGTCTAAACCGTGAAATAGAACACCCCTCATAAAATAGTGTTAAAGACTGAAGTGCAATAGACTTTTAATAGAAATATAACACTATGAAAAGAAGTATTTAATAATACTTTGAAGACACTGAAGCAAAATCCTATTTTCTAACACTGTGTTCACTGGAGTTTTTGTTACTCTGCCAACAGTCATCCCCTGCCTTCACTTGAAGAACATTCCCCTTCCTAGATTGTCCTAGATTTGTCCCTTCTCTAAGCTCATCAACCTTTCCCCTTCCCCCCCATATATATTTCTTCACTATATCTTATGGGATTCTGCAAAGATCAGAATATTTCTGGGCTTTTTCATACCTAATGTATTTTCCTGTCTCTTCACTTGTCTAGGCCTGTATCTATAATTGCTCTTTAATGATTCTAGAACAATGTAATTCTACATTAACCTTCTTTACAAACTAAATACTTTTAAGATTCATTTTCCTCAAGATAAATTTTTATAACCTTAATATGTAAAAATATTACACTTTGGTAATGAGATTCAAATCTCTCTAAACCCACTTTTTATTCATGTGGGGATTACACTGCAGTCACAAATTCTTAAGCTACCAAATACTCATTTGCTACAGCCAGATGGAGTTGTTTCCCATGTACTTATTTAATGAATTTCACTGTTAATTAGAATAGTTTGCCAATGGTAATCAATACACATTTTCGATATTTACAGAGTAAGCATTATGAAGAACAGGCAGCCTAAAGAGACAGGGAGGGAAGAGACTGTGAGATTTTATTAGCTTAATTAGCAATGGTTTCATAACCTTCACAGAACACTAGTACCTAGTGATTCACTTCCCCTGATCCCTCACAGTAACTATCTCATCCTCATAAGCAAAGATTGCTTTAATTAAAATTGCAATTAAATCTTTTTTATACATAATTTTAAAACAGAGATGCATAAAGAATGCACAGGGGGAATTCAGAATCCAAATCTAAGTCAGAAACAAGCACAATCCCTACATGTGCAACAGAAAACCCATTAAATACGAAAAGCTCCACATGTAACATGCTATCAAGATTCTGACTGGGACCCAGGCTTCATGTTTTGTACTGGTTCTTGTAAATGGAACAACCAAAACTCAGGAGGACCATTCAGGCAGTAAGTGAATGGAAAGTTCAAGTGACAGTAAAGACTTAAACTCGTTAAGTGGGATGAAGGGAAGAGAAGATATTATTGCAGATGACTTAGCAGTGGATTCAAAACTACTGGTGCCACTAAGCAGTCAAATACCTAATTACTTTTTGTTCATGTGCACGATATAAACAGTTTTATGAGAAATGTTTGACCTAATGAATGAAGCCACTGGACAAACAGCACACCTCTGACTGTGACAGAAAACTGCAGGAACAGGGTGGTGAGGTGGGAACAGGCTGCCCAGAGAAGCTGTGGGTGCCCCATCCATTTTCAAGGCTGAGTTGGATGGGGCTTTGTGAAACTGCTCTAGTGGGAGGTGTCCTGCCCAAGGCAGGGGGGTGGAACGGGATGAGCTTTAAAACCTCTTCCCACCCAAACCGTTCTGTGATTCTATGATAAACATTCTGAAGGTTAAATGTTCTACAAAGGACAGGGCTCAAGGCACAGGGCATGTGACAGGCAGATTTGATTATACCTGGTTTTGTCCTTGCACACAGGTACGCTGTAGAAACACTAAAAAACTCAGAAGAAAGTGAATTATGTAATAGCACAGCTTTTTCCTCTGGGAAACAATATGCTAATTGATAGAGCAAACGTTAATGTATTTTATCCAGCCACTCAAAATAGTACACATGGAGCTTTCTTATAACCAGTTCAGGGAGACTGAGTCTTTCACAAGGGAAATTGGTTATCACAAAAGAAGTAGGTGACTTCAGGAAAGCAGGAAGGAAAAGCCCCACACTTTCAAACTTCCACTTCTCAACATGAAGCTGAATTTGGAGAATGACCTACCAGTTACTGATAAGAAACTTGTGAATTCTTAAGTGGCATGATTGTTCAGTTGTTCACCCCCTCAAAGCAGCTGGTTGCCTTAAGCCCTTTTTTTTTTTTTTTCTCAAAAAAATGCAAGATAAAGAAGCACATTAATTTCTAAGAAATCAGCAATTAGAGACAGATATTTTTTTTTTTGTGCACGAGTTGCAGAGTCAACTCCAACAAGATGAAAGAAACAGATAATAAAAGGGATTAAAGGAGTAATTTATAAATAAGGAATTATTTAATTACGACATAATGCAAACTGCTTAGGAAAAAAATAATTCTGTATCTTAATAAAGCCTATTCTCAAACATTTTATTGGGTTTCACTTCATTTACATTAAGCTCAGATTCCACTCCAAGTTGCAAACTCGAAGTTTCACACAAAGTGCAAGCCTGCAAAGCATGAGCCCTTCAGCTACCATGGCTGATGTAACTAGCACATAAGCTGTGCTGGACACTTTTAGTTCACATTCAAGGAGGAGTAAAATAAAGTTTAAACCAGCCTTGTTTCCTCATAGAATGAAGATTTGATTTGAAAAGCACTGTTTCTACCAAGTAATTTCATTCTTCACAGCAAACAAACCTTCAGCTGAGCTTTTATTTTTTTTTCTTCTAGGAAACCTGTGTGTCCTTTAATTCAGTCCATATGGAGACCAAGATGTATTTTTTATCACTATTGTAATAATCAAATGTACTAGTTATCTTTAATATGCATTTTTAATACAAGTAATTTTAATGTTTTCATTTGTCATACCTGCCACCACAATCATCTTTTATTTCATAAAAGCACCTTGGATAAGTTTTCTAAATTAGAATATTAAATGAAACAGTAAGTTTTTGAAAATACAATACCCCCTCAGAAATAAAGAAATATTTAAAAAGATCATACAAAACACAGATTTGAAGGAGACTGTTCTCAATAAATGAACAGACATTAACAGCAAATACTCGTGAAATTATTTCTGAGCCATATTCCTCTCTCAGCTAATTTTAAAGAGGCAGCTATTCAGCTATTAAGAACTGAGTACATGCTATTAATTTTAAAACAATTTCATTCTAATAAGAATTATTAGGGATAGTCAGTAACAAAAAAAAGGTAGCTGTACTTGTTTGCTATTATTAAGTTTTCATTTGCAAGTATCATTTTGTCAACAAGTAAAAGAAAGTAGCCTTCCCCTTACTACTTTGTGCTTTTGAAAGCTATAATTATTTAGACCTTCTAAAGTTGCTTCTATAATCACTTCAATTTCTTCAACTCAGACTATTTCAGAAACTGGAATGAAATTTAATTATCATTAAAAGTGTTTTCAAATTAACATAATTTCTTTTCAATCCTAAGTAATCATACACAGCCATTTCCTTCTAAGTAATCTGCAATGATTTCTGAAGTGTTCTTCTGTTAACCAGAAACTTGAATTACTACTTTTTTTACTAAACAGTAATAGAAGGGACTTTTAGGCCTCTGTTTCCTATCACTGCAATATCTCAACCCCCTGTATTAAAATGGTAACAGTTCCATGCTGGTTTACAAGTTAGTTTTGGCCTTGCCAAATCCCCAAATAAGATCTGTGATAACAAGCATTAGATAACATGCATTGTATAGTTTTAGGATAACTTTAAATAGAAATGAAGAGCAATAATGTCTTTCCTACTTTCCAAATATAAAGTACACTCCTCAAGCAGTTACTACCTGACAAATCACTGTTTAAAAGTTTATAACTTTTTTGCTTTATCCTGATACAACCTAAGATTCAGATACTATATGATTATGGATTGCCTAAAATCCTTCTGGGCAGCATCTCATTCGCAGGACACTTTCCCTTCTTCCTATGGTTTAGAGTAAATGTTTCTTCTCTCTAGGTTGGTTCTGAGAGACACTGTGGGAAGCACAGCTTCTCAGAATAGCACTCTGCTTTACAGTCACCAGTTACTGCTAGAAAAGCACTGAATTATTTTATTGAAGAGAATTCTCCAGAGATCATATTATTTTCTTTTCTTGATCATATTTGCATACTTGTGGTTACTTTGATCATGTCAGCCACTGCCACGGTAGGTACTCTGGTTCTCTTTTGATGTCTTCTTTAATAATAACAGTGCCTCTGACCTGTGATAATTACAACTTTTGGTCTGATTCCATGGAGTTTTTAGAAAGCATATAGGTAGATTCTATTGTCAGACCTTCCTCTCCCGTAGTTCACAAATATTGACTTGACATACCTGACTGCTGCTTAATGAAAGTTTTTTCCAGCAAAACCTCACAAAATCTCATGAAACTGAGATAAATATTCTAAAACTATATACTATGAAATTGATTGGTCTTCTCTTGCTCTCTGAAGTATTTTTTTCATTAACCAAGTAAGCTTTTTAATTATTTTTTCCCCTACATTTCTTAATATATTTTAGAGTAATCCTAAAGAAGTTTATTCAAACAACTCTATCTGCAATCACTGTAAAAGAATGTTTCTTTGAAGTATAGCTCCCTATGCTTTTCAGCCTATTCTGCACTGCAGAAGAGTCACAAGAAGAATGTTATCTTCTCTAGTACCATGTAAAGTTATATAGTATTCTTCCTAAATTTATTAGGGAAATCTAGCCTCCAAGCCCTGTTGTGTAGGTTGACAGTGTTTTCTGGACTGCATAAATCTTGAGTACTTAGAATTGGAGTCATGCAGCCCCCTGGAGCTCCATTTCTAACTACATCATGGCACTCCATAAGCAGCTAAACTGACACTAATTTGAAGCCCTCCTTGAAATTCACCACTCATGTTACCTTTAATGACATTATGACAATTCAATCCATATGAAAGCTTCCAAAGCTTTCCTGTAGAAAGATCTAGCAGTAGACAATGAAAAATCCTTACTCACTTTCTGGCTGGTTTGTTTATTGTTGTTGTGTTTGTTATGGGTTTGTGTTGTTTTGTTTGTTTTTTTCCCAGAATTTGATGCTTTTTCCTTGAAATATTTGAAAACACAGCAACTGACTGAATGTTATAAACTGTCTCCCAGCCTTTGCCCTTTGTAGTGAGTTTATATACACTGATAGCAGTAGGTCCTCATTTCACATTTCTTCACCTTACCACATTTGTAACAGTTGTGCAACAGGGTCTTGAGAAAGAACTTTATGTCATGTCACTATCTTACGTATTTCCTAAGAAGAGTGATAACATTTCAGAACAGAAGTCTGTTTTCCTTAAGAGAGAATTCTCATTATTCAAAAACCCTGTCAAGATGACCACGTGGTTGAGAACTCTAGAATGAGTGCAAAAGGCAAAATAATAAATTTATAAACGCAAACATAGGAAATAAGGTAAAAAAATGAAAGCGAGTATGTTATGATCCATCAAAATTTGATGTAGTGATTACAAGGAAATTAAACAAATATTAAGTAGTAAGCTGCAGTTCTCCTTCACAAAGTACACTAACACATACAGAAAATAAATGGCAATATTGTAAATTTAAAAGTCTAATTTATGTAAACTGACAGAGACAAGAAACTAGTCCTTATATAGGGAAATTTAAAAAAAAAATCACTGGAAAGCACTGACTGGTTTAAAAATGGTATCTAGGCCAAAGAATTATCAAAACCAGGGAGTTGCAAACAAATGTGCAAAGGAAGAGAATCTTAATTAGGCATTTAAACTCTTCACACTGCATTTATTAATTTATATGGGAGGGAGGGAGGGAGGGCGGGCAACAAGAGCATCAGTCAGTAATAGCACAGGAAAAATGGAACACATTAAAATAAGTTTCATCCTACTGATGGGATATTCAGGTAGGTTGAGTGGTGGAAGGAGTGATCACAGTGAGGAAAGGCTTTTCTTGTTTAGCACCTTTATACATTCTGGTAGCTGACCAGTTAAAGCATCGGGAACAAAAAGAAGCCATAATACATGAACATGGTCAAAAAAACCCAGACCTGGCCATCATTTACAGTAGCCCATTACAGGACCATGTGAAAAATAAAGAGAGATTAGGCAAGAGCCAGCTGGCCTTCAAGGAGAAAAGGTGTTCAGTTGTTCACTTTTAAGTCTATCAGACTGTCATAAAGTTTTATAAACTCTCTCTTCTTACTCCCCCTCCTAAGAATGAAATATTGCTGCCACAGTGTTTTGTTCTCTCCTTCAGCTTACATGATTGGGGGGTGGGGGATGAAGTAGAGAAAAGAAGTTTATGCAGTGATTGCAGGAGATTCAAATAATAAGAAAGCTTCTGGAAGTTTGCGTACGAGTGGTTTTATCTCCCAATTACTAAAACAAATCTACTCAAACCTTATATATAAAATTCCACAAAACAGGCTAAAAAGCCTGGCTATCAGCCACCTTGCTAACTGAAGAAAGGCTGCAATTCACTGAGTTCAGAAATAGCATAAACTGCTAGAGCACTGCTTAAATGGTTTATGAACAACAGCAGAGTTCAGAGTCAATTGCAGTTATCTACTATAAAAGTTCTATAAAGAACCCAGGATATATCAGAACTAAAAGCTGCTTAATACTCCTCTTAAGACTTCTATATAGCACAATGCTAGAAGGTAGGGATGTGGGTGTGAATAACCTTCTGGGAGAGTCCACTGTTGGTCTAGTCCTGCTCCCATGAACTTAAATGGCATTAGCGTTGAGAGTTCGAGTGCTTTCAAAAATGCAGCTTTTAAGGGGTACTTCTGGTTCATTTTTAAATGGGCAGATTCTGCTTTGATGTACATCTTAGGAGAGAAAACACTCCACTTTATACTTCATGATGGCCCTCCACTGGTAGAGAGCTGAATCTAGCAAATTGTTTCCAACACAGCAGAAGTGTACTTACACTTCGGTAATTCCTCTTCAGAGATTTTCTTTTACAAAGCATGTTATATAAACATATACAGCCAGTACACATTTCTCAAGCTGAGTAACTGACAGCTGAGGCAAATCCCCAGGCAGAATGCTATTACAAGTTATTATTTTGTATGGGCTTTATTTCTTGAGAGCTGTGCTTGACTGAAACTAAGTAGAAAGCGATCATAGATCCATCTATTACAGTACAGTCTGAATACCTCTTTCTGTCACAAGGGAACTTAAAGCAACCTTAGGCTGCTCTGACCTGTATTTTGATCTAAGGGGCTCCAGAGGCAGTAATCAGGAAGTAAAAATGTGGAGTGAATACAGCACTCATGAAGCAGTCCTTCCTGCAGCATTCCACTACTGTGCAGGCTTTCACACTTTCCAGAGTCAGGACTACTTAGTTATGCAATAAATACTTCCCAGTTGAAGTCCTACCTGAGCAGAGTCTTGTACTGTGATGTTACATACCCTGTAGCTAGCCAGTTCACTACTCACCTTCCTTTTTATAAGAAGATGGTTCAAATTAGAATAAAATACATTCTTTCTAGCTTTGCACATTTATTCTGTCATAATTAGCTCTACTTTCTTTTGTATTTTACTGAAATGAGTAACATTATGGAAAATTAAGCAAATTTGGCTTTTGCCCATTTGAAGTCCACAATGATGAAGGAGGCAGAGCTAGAGCCTCAGGGTGCAGGGGCAAAGGACTAGTAACTAAACTGAAATTCCACCTGTCTCAGAAGTGGAAGTAAAAGTATTCAAAGACTTTTATATTAGGCTAAACGAGACTTTTGTTGCATAATGATTAGATGAGGTCCTTAGGACTTAACCTAAAGTTCTTTTGAGATAGGAAATTTCAAAACCCCATTATTACAGTTCCCATCAAGATTCTTAACTGGCCTCGTCCATTCCTGGTCTCCTATCTCCCCCACCCCGATCTGACTGCTATACCATTCTGAAGAACATACTCCTTTTCAGGATAGACACTTCTTTCTTGCTCAACGTTATCATTTGGCTATTGTTCACATGCTGCTTGTTAGCTATATTACGGCTTTTATTTGCCTACATTAGTGCTATATACCTTGGTGAATATGCATTAGGTAGCAACTGCAATGCAGCATATTAGCATATGTCTTCCTCTCCATTTGCTATGATTTCCTTTGACACGACTTAGCACTGTTTACCACAGGCCAATATATCAAATAATAAGCCATTTTTCATTGTTAAAAAAAACCAACTCATGGTTTCGTAAGGTACCATACAACAAAATCAGTATCACCATATCTACCTCTGGATTTACTTGCTTATTTTAAAATTAAGTGCCTATGATACTTGAACTGCAAAATGTAGTATATCCTCCCACTCTTTAGTAATAAAATATACAACATGCATTTAAAGACAGTTCTGTTAAACAATAATCATGCATTGGAATCATATGAAAAATAGAGAGGTCCATTTGCATTTAACAACTTTTAACTTTTGGAAATTTCAGTACAGCCAATAAACAAATTTATCTCCCTGTTAGAAAGATTTGTATGTGCATTATTTTCTGAAAGTCCACATTTTTACAATTAAATTCCTAGCATAATCTGGATAACTGGCACAATACAATGTTCATACAGCACAAACAGATCCTCTGCTGTGGGGCTCCTTACCACTGCCTTTGTTTGATCAGTGCAACACGGTAGGAAAGGCCATTGTCATATGTACACAATCATATCACAGCTAGATGCTGCTAGATCTATATACATCACATATAATACCTCCTTAATTTTTACTACTGCCATAAAATGTTGCATACTCTTGTGTTCATTTTAGGAGCACTATCCAAAATGATATATACTTCATCCTCCTCCATCAAAGGAGAAATCCATGTTTATCATTAAATTTGTTAGCAAAGATGGAAATTTAATCCAGTTTTCACCACTAATAAAGAGTGCTTTCCTTGACTGAAGCAAATACTGAAGTATTTGCTTCTGAATTCAAGTTATCTCAGAAAAAAGAGTTTACTACAATTCTGTTAATCCCATGCTCGCCTGGAGAGGTTAAACACTAGCAAAGGAATGGTCACTAGCATCCAAGCAGAGTGCATATTGCTTGCTTTGAAGCAACTTTTGGCAGTGCTACATAGGCATCTCTACAATGGCAATCAATAGAATAAATAAACAGCCCCTCTAGCTATACCAAAGCTCACAGATACTACATCTGTAGCATACCTTTGAGGTAATGAGACCATGCACACTTACTTGTATGTACATATACTTGTGTGTATACTCATGCACGCAAGCCACAAAAGCACCGTAAGCCACAAAAGTAACCTCTGCTAAAAAAAACCCAAACCACACACACACACACACAAAAACCAAACAAACAAAAAGCCACACTCACAAATAAAAAAACAAACCCAAACATAGAAAACTCAGTACTCAACAGTGTTATCAATGGGTCTCAAATTTCTCATTAGTAAGCCAGTTATTGCAATGAGTCAGTATTCCACCACACAAGAATAATAAAAAATGTCACACACTAAGCACTCTTGCTACTTCTGTGAAACTAATTTTGAGCCAGCTCAGCTATCTATGCCTTTTGATCACAAAGGATATATTCCATTCTTATTCCAACAGCATAAGTTAAAATGAATTACAAACTTGTTGGAGTGTGACCATGACACATGGTGTTGCTATTAAGACTAGGCATGGCCCTTCAGATCTGCTAGAAAGGGCAAAAGGTAACAGTTGGTTATGCTGCCAAATATCTCACATGCACTGTAAAAAATTTCAGCTGATCACTTTATTTCCACTTTCTTGTCTTACACAGAATAAAAAACATCTGGTCAATATGTTCAGAAGTTCAAACTTCAGAGAAACATGAATTAGACTTCATTTCCACATTCAAATTACCTTATCTATGCTTAACATAAGTAAGGCTCTCTTCTTGCTAGCAACTGGCAAAGACTACAGCTTCTAATATAGAAAAACAACAACCCAAACCCAAGAAGAATGTAAGAATGAACATTAGAGAAAATATTTTCTCTACAGTCCTTTGGAAAAAAAATGAAAGGCAAAAATGAAGACAAGCCTATTGGTAAATAATTTTGGGCTACACTGACAGACTAAAGATGTTTGCATGTTTTTACTTAGATCCTCATATCCACTGATAGAAGTAGCTCTCATTAAATGCCCTAACCTTTTGGGTCACAGGCTATCATCCAACATGTCAGAAAGGTCAGAATATTCTCTTTCTACGCACTACTAAAACACTGTATTTTTCATTACTTTCTTTTTTACATTAAAAGAATCCCACGTCCAGGGGCTTTGCCCAACTACAGCAATATAAAACAAACTTCTGCTAGTCAAAAGCGTTTGCAAATACTTCTGAAATGAACTTAAAAATACATCTTGATACAGCTCTGTGTTCACTGAGTTAAAAACTAAATAATAAAAGTAGTATACACTTGGCACAACAGGCCACTGCCCTACTCCAAATAAACAACTGCTGGCTTGCTAAGAGAGTGGACAAGTAGTCCAGAAACAGCAACAGTGACACAGATCTACTTGTCCCACAGAAATGGAGAAATTTGTGTCATACTTCATAACGTATACTGACTGCTCCTGCATTCATGTACTCCAGAAAGCCTGTGCAGGTTGTAGCACTGGCTCCAAGTTTTCACACAAATTTTGTAGTAAAATGGTAGCTAGGAAAAATGACTTAGTTATGGAGTCTCCCTTGCCTGAAGCATAGCAATATTCTTGGAATCATCATTTGTCTGAGGGAAATGAAATGATACTGGGACTAACCTACTGAGCCACAGAACATGCTTAACGTATGAGAATTTGTACTCGGTATTACTTGGTTTTATTTTCCCATTATTAATGCTGTCAAAGAACAGTAGTCAGCTTCTCTTCCCCTCCAGTGTATTTCTGTTTCAATATACATATCAATGTTAATTTCCCCTGAAGAGTTACTGTCATATCTAATGAGCAAACACGCATTATGTGACATGTCTTTTTATGCCCTTGATCTTTACATTATCTCTAATTAATTCAGATCACTAATAATATATTTTTAAGTGGTCACAATTAAAAAGTCATGTGCTGTATGACTGCACAAAGTTAATATAATGCACAAACCCACGTTCCATGTATCTGGTCTTGTTCCCTATCACAAAAGAGCAATTCATTTTTTCATTGCAGATCTTCATTTAGAGAATCCCTCCAAAACTAAACAGTGAAGCTTCTCAATATATGATTACTGTATTATAAAGAACATAAATATAGAATATTTACTTCTTACTAGAGCATTTATTTTACCGTGATAGGTTGGCTCTCCAGACATGCATCCTGGAAATGTCATCTTCTCCAAGACATTTATGTTTTAAACAAGTCAAGCATGCTGACAGTACTTGGTCATAACAATTCCATACAACAGAACTCTAAATTATAATCCACAGTATTTCTGATCTCAGAAGATGAATCACAATCTCAAAATAATTTCCGATATTTATTTCCATCTCATAAATTCAATTTCATGCTAAAATTCAACTGAATTTCTCCCCATTTCTATAAGCCATCCCAGCAGTTGACATTTTTTAAGTGAGCTATGAAAGCACCAAAAACCACAGTGCCAATCCTGGATTCACTGCTCATGTCTGTATTTGCTAATAATGGGGCATAGCAGGGGAAGACTTGCAAAATGAAACAGTGGTGCACAGAACTCCATATCCACATTATATCCACCTGACACTACTATTTCAGATTAGCTTTCCTCTCATCCTGTGCTTTCAATGTTCATTGAGGTTCAAGCGTATTAGGTGTACTTTGGGAATCTGTCCTTAAGTGCAGACTAATTTAAAAGGGACTCCATGATCACTTCATGATGTGAACCAAAGCACAGTAAGTGGTGATGATCAAATTTGCTTCAAAAGCACACTCCTGATGCAAAGTAAAGCACAAAGGGAGATACACCCATTGATGTCAATGGGAGCTATGTCATTCCTTTCAGTGAGATAAAGCTCACTCGATCTCTCCCTTTCTTAGACTCTGATCTTTCAGGTTAGAAAAGCACAAAAAGACTTGATGAATACAGTGGAAGAACAGTGTGTTAAATAAGGGGAAATTTTCCTGGTGTGGTTTTTTAGATTGAGGAAAGCCAGAGTGAAGGAAAGCATTCTCACAATCACACACTTAGAACCAAAGCACCTGAGGTAAAGATGGTGGTATTTCCATGCCTGTGCTCAGAAGTTCACTTCAGGGTCATACTGCTGTGCCCAAGCCAATTACTCCTGAAGGCAGTGGGGTTCTCCAGAGGCTGAACAGTCTGCACACATTCAGCTAGTTGTACTTCAGAGCCTTAAAGAACACGACTATGATGGAAAAGGTAGAGTATATAAATCTGTCAGCTCTTTAGGATCCTTTTATGACAAGTACTTTCCTCAAAAATGCCTTCCCTCACTCTTACTGTAAAGAGTGTAAAGAAATCTGAGTGCAGGTAAGGTGCCAGGATACTACAGTGCCCTGAATGAATATGAAAATCTACTTACTGCTGTTTCAAAACCTTATACTCAGAAATGAGAAAACTTTTTATTTTGTATTATGCCACTCTATAGTCTCCAATTGAAGAGGAAACTCCTTTATAAATTACACATATTTTTCATTTTCTTTCAAACTGTTAAAAACCATTCATCTTGTAATTTATCATTTACATAGAAATAATTAGGTAATTATGCATACTTACTGCCTACTGCAGAGATAACACATGAAATCCAAACATATATTATAAATATGACATTAAACTGAGACACTTAATATAAGCACTTAATACGGCTATAAAGCAAGTGGTAAAATGCTGAGCAAGACTATAAATGCAAACCCAATCTTTTAGCATAATTGCTCCTTACATGTCTTTTCTGTGAGTTAGATACTACCCCCCTCATATTCTTTACCAGTCACAGGACCACTTCTTCCAAAATAGAGGATGAATCCAGGACATCTATCCTTCCAGAACACATACTTGATAACAACCAGGCACCAGCAGGTTTGAGGGGAAAAAACAAAAAGGAACTGTCATTTTTTGCCCCATCTTTAATAAAACTGTCATGACTCTATGATGTTAGTCTGCATAGCTGTCAATCCCTATGATCTTGCACCTGCAGCCTTGGAAATCAGCAACATCTTGTTTTGAGTAAGTAACAGATTTGTTTTTCAAGAAAGAGGAACCATGCCTAACAAAGCTTTCCAAAAGAGTGTTATAGGGAAGCAGAGACTGTAGAAGTACACAAGAAATGCTTCCTATTTGCTGCAGTAAGTAAATGAAGTCTGGGAAATCGGAAGTTTAGAAGCTTATCCTCAGCTTTCCTCCAAGATGCTGAGATCTGAGTCAGTCTGTTTAGTTCATTAATCTCTCTATACAGCTGTCCAAATAAAATGGTTTTCAAAGTTTCACTGGATGTCCCACCTTCTCAGAATCATCTACCCAACAGGTGCATAACTAGGTTCTAATATATGAATAATTTATTTCCTCTGCCTTTACTTAAAGAAGGCTCAAAATGGCTATCTCCTGGACAACCTCAGATCACATTAGTTTGATACTAACTTCAGTGACTGTGAACTCATGAAGAAGCTAAAACATGTAAACCCATCAGCAGTAAAAGAGCAGTTATATATTAGTCAATTCACTTGTAACTATTACTATATTTTAAATTTTTCCCCAGGCGTGATACAAAATTATCCCACAACACATCAAACCAGTTGTATCAAAGCATACCAAACAACATGAGTTTTTGGGTTTTTTTTTAATTCAGNATTAAGAAACCACTCTCTAATGTATTATTGCTATTGTACTTGGTAAATAGGTTCCATTGTTGTTAAAGACAGTATAAATCACCTTAATTAAAATCCTGGTTTCTGCTGATATAGCAGTGATATTATGCTTTTCTGAATAGAACAGAGCACAACAGAGAGCTCAGTCTCTCACTATGCTCATTGAGTAGCAAACACATTCTAGGTTTATGTCAAGGAAAGGAATTTAATTGGTAGCATACCTCTTCCCTAAAAGCAACAAGGGATTTCAGTGTTATAGGCATTCTACAGTTCATCAGAAATTCTAAGTATGAAATCTACTTTTTTTTTCCTCAGCTCCTACCTCCAGTTTTAAAGATTAAAGGCATTTAAGTAGATTTTAAGAATGATTCCTTATATTGAGACAGGGATGAACACCTACACAGAAGCAAAGGCATGAGAGGATGATTCTTCTAATATTGAATTGAAAAACTACAGGAAGTATAGCAGAGACTACAACCAGCTTGATTAGTATTACTTCTTAAGTATTCCAGTATCAGTTCCATTAAGTAAACCTTGAACAGGACTGCTCAAGCACTAAAACACTGTTAGTAGCATAGCAATTGATGCAATAACGTGTTTTATTTCCCAGTCTTGAAATGTTTTCCCATGTGAGAATACATTCTTGGCACTATAAAAACACATTTAATGTTATGGATGCATAACCTAAACTATAGCCATCAATACTTATCATTCTCATTATACCAAGATCATTGTCTACTCCTTGGGAGAAATGAGGTTTTGAAAAGTCCTTGTGTTTTCAAAAACATTGAAGAAGTCTTCAATAAGGGTATACTCTTCCATATACCCTTAGTTTCTGAAACTGAGCAACAGTGGAAGAGCATTATCTAAACATAAGTGCTGAGACAATAGTGATAGAAGGAAGAATTTTTACACCCTAGGTCATTAACAGCAAGAATCATGCACCTGGTGTGAAAACTAACAGGGAACCACATTGACTCGACTCGACATACAAATGGAACATGATTATTCAACCCTTAGATTTTCTAATTCAAAAATGCCTCAAAACCACATAAATATATTTCCAAGCAACAGTTGAAAAATCAGTGTTTCCCCAAACCAGACTTTTTCCTCCTATTTACAATTCAAAATACCCTAGTACAACAATTGTATAACACAACAGCTCATGTAAGTTTCTCAATCCTATTTGTTTTACAATAGCAGCCTACATCCCTTGAAACAGGAAAGCCTGAAAAAAACCACATTTTTTCAGTATTATATTCAGCTGGTAACCAAATCAGCTTTTAAAGGGGGAGGAAACAAGAGAAATACCTTCAGTGCTTAGACACAAGCGGAAAGTTTATCATTCAAATTAAACCACAAAGTCCAATTTCTGTTCAAGAGCACCATGTGACACAATCCATACAAAGCACAATTTAAAAACACAACACAGCACATCATCTCTTTTTAAGTGTAAGTTACAAGGACTTTGGCAAAGAATCCTTTTAGTTGGCCAACTCCATACCTGTAGCACTACTATTTAACACTGAAGGGTGGAAAGGTTTTATACAAGTCAAAGGTGTATCACTGAAAAAAGTTATTAAAATGTTACATGTTTTATTCCTTGTCATCAAGAATGTTCTTGTAAAAATATTATTAAATGTTTTTCTATGTATTGATTCAATCCCTTTCCACTTATTTCCATTGACTACGCGTATTTCATAAGTATTTTTCCCCTCACGAGGGGGAGCTGCTAAGGAGCAGGGCTGCTGCCATTAGCAACTATGCTACCTTAGATGTCATCTTGGCTTCAGACACTTTTCAAACAGTTTACACACTGAATATGAACCCCGGTTTGGAACCGGTACCTACTGTGATAAAGAGATGAAGAAGATGTGCTACACCCTCGGCAATACAGGTGGTGTTTTCCCTCAAATATTTATTGAAAGATTAAAACAAACAGGAAAGCAGAAGATGGCTACCCTTGAAATCAGACTTATTTCGTCCCTCAGCTTCTATCTCGGCGGAGCCGACGGGTTCCCATTATCGCTAAAAAGCAGGGATAATACAGAAAGCGTTTCTCCTCAGGCCCGGAGCTGCAGGGAAACTTTCCCGCTCCCTGAGCAGCGGCGCGAGCCTCAGGCAGCCCTTACAGCCCCTGCCAGAAACAATGGCCGCCGGCCGCCAGGGCAGGGCACGGCCGGGGCGCGAGCTATGCAGCAGCGCGAGCCCCTTCCAGAGACTGCCGAGGGCCGGCGCGCGAGCCCCGCGGTGGCGCGAAGGGGCCGTCACGCGGCCGCGCAGGTCCGCGCCAGCCAGCCCAACATCACTAAACGTTATCTTAGAACATAACTAAAATGTAAACTAAAATTAATAATGCAGCGACACCGTTCTTTTAAGACTACTGCATGAGTTAAATACTGACCTTCCAGAGACAAAGTATAAGTTTGCAAGACCCAGAACACCATTCAAGAAAGAATTCACATATATTTAAGTTACTTATATTTTTTAAGTGCTGGTATAAAACCGGGCACCTATTCAAATGCTACCAGTAGCAGCCTGAGTTTTTTTCTAACCTGCTTCCCATTTGAAAAGTTAACCTGTCCTGTTTGAATGTTTAGTCTAAAAAAATCCCACATTCTTTGGGATTTAAACAGTGTGTGATGTCTTTAGTGCCTCTCGCCCTTTCTGTGAGGCTCCTGCCAGAGCTGTAGGGTGTGATAAACAGCCATACAGAACACAGGCTTGGCTGGTCTAGCTATGCAGCTCACAATGGGGACTCTCCTGCACCTTAGGAGAAGCGAGCAGAAAAATTACATCACCTCTTTTACTATGCAGAGCATCCAAATACAGTTAGAAGGTGAACTAAGACAGTGACCAGACATTGGATGATACAATCACAAACAAAATATGGAGCTTTCTGTTGCTCATAATTTGCGAGTACAAAGAGCTGTAGAACAGAGAAAGAAAAAGACTAAAAACTATAATTAAATGCCATGTTTCCCCCTGGAAAAGAATACAATCCCCAAACCCCTGAATGAACAGGGTAGTGGAGTCAAAGAACAGAAGACTACATTACCTGGGCCAACCTAGATATACAGTGAGATTCTGGCCTCACTGAAACTGAACTTCACCTCTGGACAGGCAGCTGTAAATATCTGTGGTGATGATGTATGGATGCCCCATGCACTTGTTTCACATTACATGGTAGTTAGGTAGCTGCTGATTGCATCCTCCCTGTGCCTGAATTCCTCTCCCAGCAACTCATTCATCTCACTCATGCTCCACTCAACATGGAGCACAGGTAATTACAGCACAACTGGAATCATAATGAAGGCTGTAATGCTATTTATAAACTCTTTATGACATTATAACATCCAATTTCTTTCCAATTCTTCATGGCCATCAAGCACATAATAAAACTTAAAGAGAATGGGCCAGATCCCTACAAGGATTTAAAAAGGATTTAAGGGCTACAGAAGTTTTTCTGATCAAAAGGGGAAATCATTAACTGCCTCTTCCCACCCCTTGAATTCACATAAGCAGCCTCATGACTTCGGGATACCAGAATTCTGATGCTGCTATCTTACTTTAAAGGCTTTGCACTTGCCTTAAAAGCTCCCTGGACAGTTCTGCTCCCACACATGCTTAGAAGTTTCAACACCTTGAGAACTGATCAGCCCACCATTAATTTCATGGATGGCTAACAGAAGTCAGAGGGCTCATGCATTAGCAGTCCTTGGAGAAGGAACTGACCTCCTCAGTCTTTTTCTTCTCCACTGGGATAAGAGCAACCCTGTGAGGTCTCAGGCTTTTACCCTAGCCAAACACAAATTCAACAAATACTTCCTTTGGCTCCAGCAAAGTGTGCAGAGACTTCTTATTCCATACCAGTTTCCATCTTAATGGCTCAGACTTACCCCAACAGGGTCCCACAGAGAGAAGAAACGCAAAGCTCCAGCCCTGTTAAACAACTCGATGCTTACAAGCTATATAAAAGGGACTTCACTAATTCTTAATAATTTGCATTGTTCTGTGCTTTTAAAACTGTGGGGAAGGGTGTTTTGTTTGCACTACATCTTTGTGCTAGAAGATTCACAGCCACGTCTGTTTTTGTGGGTTGAACAACTGCACTTCACAGGGAGGCCTAAAACCAACCGAGGCTCAGCTGCTCCCACTGGAGCTCCATAAGGAGTCTGCTCACCCTGTGCAGCTTTCTGTGCAGCTCCTGAATTGTTCTAGGTTGTACCTTTCTTCACAGGGAATCAGCATGGATAGTATAGACCCTGCATTTTATATTCCAGAGGCCAGTACCCCAAAATTTAGACATCATAGTACACCTGTTTGATTTTAGGATGCTGTTCCATTTTCCTTTCATTTCTGATGAAGTATTATGTTGTGGAAATATCCTGTCTAAGCAATGAAAGGGGAGAATGTTTCATGTCTTTTACTTGTCAGTTGAGGTGGTTACTTACTAGTAAATTAAGTATCCTCTGTATTGGTTAATTAAGCCTGGTCTCCTGTCCACTTGATCTTCTTATTCAAAACTCTTGTACTAAAACAGGCAAATGTCTTTTTCAGAAGCTCTACCATCTCAGGAAAAAATACTATGTACTCCCCACATCACAGAACCACCTTTCTAGCTACAAAAATATGGAAAAATTACTTCAAAGTGGAAAGTAATGCAAGCACATATGAAGGTTATTTTGGAAGACTTGGACTAAGTGACTTTATAGATGTTCAACTCTTGACTTCTGAACATTAATTTATAGTGCTCCTTAGAACTAATTCAAGCACACAAACATAATAATACAGTTGTATACCTGTAAGAAAAATCAATCCAAATTGTCCAAATGACAAGTAAATCTTACTTCAATTGCAATTTCTTACTTAGTGTTGCCATTACAGAACCATTGTAAGGTGATTAAAAGAAAAAAAAAAATCTACGTCTTGAAATTCTATATCAAAACAAACTGTTAGATAGTATTAAAAATTTATAAAATAACCAAATGCTGAAGATCACTTTGGAATGTTTTTAGCATATGCCAAATACTGCCCTGTCTCTCATTAGAGAAACAACTGCTCATAAAGTTTAGATGTTTGAGTGACTTACAGGGAGATGGACAATGATATCATTTTCAGGTATCCTCTATAGAATGAAAAATATTTTTATAATCCTAAGTAAACAGCCAAGCCATACATTAATAATGTGCTTAAGTGCCAAAACTGCCAGTGTGCTCTATCTCCTCAGTAGAATTGAGAACTTACAGCTTCCTGAATTCTTGGGATACTTCCTAAAGGATATGAGAATGAATATTTTTCAAGTGCTCAGTGAGTCATCCCCCCTGATGAGAATGTGCATCTAAACAGGCTGCATTACCATTTATAACTCGTGATAACTTTCTGTGATTTCAATTTTCAATACACTGAAAAGAAAACCTTGAAAAGAAGCAGTTCTACAAAATCCCCAAATACAGTGAGTCTCTTTTCTGCTTATTCTTCAGCACCAGCCCCAGGACCATCACCCCAGCACTCAGAATAGAAATGAAGAAGGCAGCTTTGGTAGCTTGGTAATCTTACTAGTCTACTCATCCTTTACTACTGCTTTATGGTTCTTCATCTCTCTTAGAGATCTAAACCAGATCTTTAGGTTCTTGAAAAGGATGCTGATGATGTCAGGAAACAGCTCGAGAGACAGGGTTAGATACTTAGCTGGAATAAACTAACATGTCTTCTAAAACTTTAACAAGATTATATATGTACTTAATCTGTTGAGACACTACTGCAGAACTCTCTCCTCACCCCTTTCTGCTATTTCCTATTTTAAAGTACTCAATGTTCCTTCTCTGAAAATTCTGGCATCAACTCTAAGGGAACATTTATCCCATTTTTTGTGTTTGTTTTTGGTTTGAATTTTTTTTTTTCTGCTTTGGACTTTGCTTAAAGGAACTGAAATGTTCACTATGACCATGAAGGAAGTGTTCTAAACTCCAGGATGAAAAACCTATTGCTGTGTCCCAGTCCCAATTCAAGTAACTCTCCTCCTTCAAGAGACTACTGTATTTCAATTAACTTATTTTCACTACTATTACTTATATCTCNTATCAAAACAAACTGTTAGATAGTATTAAAAATTTATAAAATAACCAAATGCTGAAGATCACTTTGGAATGTTTTTAGCATATGCCAAATACTGCCCTGTCTCTCATTAGAGAAACAACTGCTCATAAAGTTTAGATGTTTGAGTGACTTACAGGGAGATGGACAATGATATCATTTTCAGGTATCCTCTATAGAATGAAAAATATTTTTATAATCCTAAGTAAACAGCCAAGCCATACATTAATAATGTGCTTAAGTGCCAAAACTGCCAGTGTGCTCTATCTCCTCAGTAGAATTGAGAACTTACAGCTTCCTGAATTCTTGGGATACTTCCTAAAGGATATGAGAATGAATATTTTTCAAGTGCTCAGTGAGTCATCCCCCCTGATGAGAATGTGCATCTAAACAGGCTGCATTACCATTTATAACTCGTGATAACTTTCTGTGATTTCAATTTTCAATACACTGAAAAGAAAACCTTGAAAAGAAGCAGTTCTACAAAATCCCCAAATACAGTGAGTCTCTTTTCTGCTTATTCTTCAGCACCAGCCCCAGGACCATCACCCCAGCACTCAGAATAGAAATGAAGAAGGCAGCTTTGGTAGCTTGGTAATCTTACTAGTCTACTCATCCTTTACTACTGCTTTATGGTTCTTCATCTCTCTTAGAGATCTAAACCAGATCTTTAGGTTCTTGAAAAGGATGCTGATGATGTCAGGAAACAGCTCGAGAGACAGGGTTAGATACTTAGCTGGAATAAACTAACATGTCTTCTAAAACTTTAACAAGATTATATATGTACTTAATCTGTTGAGACACTACTGCAGAACTCTCTCCTCACCCCTTTCTGCTATTTCCTATTTTAAAGTACTCAATGTTCCTTCTCTGAAAATTCTGGCATCAACTCTAAGGGAACATTTATCCCATTTTTTGTGTTTGTTTTTGGTTTGAATTTTTTTTTTTCTGCTTTGGACTTTGCTTAAAGGAACTGAAATGTTCACTATGACCATGAAGGAAGTGTTCTAAACTCCAGGATGAAAAACCTATTGCTGTGTCCCAGTCCCAATTCAAGTAACTCTCCTCCTTCAAGAGACTACTGTATTTCAATTAACTTATTTTCACTACTATTACTTATATCTCCCTCAAATCACTTTCTGTAATTTATCCTATGAGATTAATGCTGATGTTTTAAAAATATCTGTAGACATTGCATTTATGTGCCATATAAAAAATCTCCTACCAAAAAAAATCTCCATTTTGATTTGTCATTTCTCCAAAACACAGGCTCTGAATGTTTGTCAAGCTTCATCACTTCTGGTACAGATTCCTCCAATGACTAACAGGAGCTTTTCCTGTTTAAGGTTTTTTTTAACCAGGCCATTTGTGAATTAAAATGGTCAGCAGTACACCTTTTAAATTCCCACTTAAAACTTCTTGTTGCTACTCATCCAGTTGAAATCAGCAAGATAAGAACTAATTTAATTTGTATGGGAGTAAGAACTGCTTTTCATTCACCTGTAATAAAGATATAGTTGATGGAAAAAAACAGTCCTCTGAACAGACCACACTTGTCTTCATCAAAATATTCCACATCTGAATCCTGACTACCAGCTATGTGAACTCGTAATAAAAGGCACTGCATATTGCAGGCTCATTTAGCCTTGCTTAATCAGTCACAGCATTACTTCTGCCTCTGCAATAGACACAAAATGTGCCTAATGCACAAAGAAAATGGTGTCGTAAAGTGCAAGTGAATCTCTGGGCCAAACCAGACTCTTAAGGAGGTGATGATTGTCTCCAGAGGTCCTTCGGGGACATTATGCAAAAGGGAGGTACAGAGCAGGAAAGGAAAGTTCCTTTCCAGGTAAAGCAGCTCCCTGAAGTTCTCAAGAGCTTAATGGTCCTGACAAATATTTTCATGAAGAATTTAACTCACGTCATAAAGGCTCTTGCCAAATTTAAGAATAAAATCTGTGGATATGGCTACAGCGTTACTACTGAAGAATTTATCTTCAAAGAGCTGAAATGCAGATGATAATCTCAGCAGAATATCAAAATAGCAACCCCTGAGGTTGCTGCAGCCAGTGAAAATGTCATTAGCAGCCTCTAAACTCCATATATTTCAGTTATGAAGCAGATTCTTTACAACATTTTTTTGTATGGAAAATGTTCCAGTTTTGAGAGGGGAAAAAATAACTACCAGATCATTTCCAGTTGGTAGCAGCTTCTTTTCAAGAAACCCATACCATAAGCCTCATATTAATTAGTCTGAGGCATGAGCATTGACAAATAGTAATATGTCTATTTCAAATAATATACACTAGTCTACTTGTCTTAGGTTAACACCAGCAGCACTTTGTCTTTAAAAGTAAAATAGCATTCTTAAGAGTTATTTAAAGCACTCATTTTGGGGAGAAAATCACAAACAGTTCCTAGGGAGACAGTAATTTGAGAAAATGGATTTCTATTATGAGACTAATAAGTCACATTCACATTTATTTCACAGCCCTCTCATTTCTGTCCCTAAAGGAAAAATGTATTCCAATACAGTTATGAACACATGCTTATAATGAACTTAAATCTCTTTAGAACTCTTGGGATGAAGCTTTATGTTTTAAGGCTTTATGAGGCATGATCATCATCAGAGAGAAGGTGGTGAGAAGGTTTGACAGTGAATCTGAACTGCACTGTGATCCTATCCAAAGCAAATACAGTGCACTTCAACCTCAGTCTTGGTTGTGCAAACTATCTGGCAAATATTTATTAATAAATTCTAATTTGTAGCATTCAGAAGCTGTTTGCAAACAATTGACTTACAGGGAGAAGGCTCACCTTTGGAGATTCACCTGCAAACAGTCTTTGGGGAAGATGCAGCCAGGACAGGAAGAGCTGTAGCACTCATGGAAGAAGTTCCCCAGATGGACCATGTGACAGAAGCAGTGTAAAAGCACAGAAAGGTAACTGGGAGGGAAGAGGGGGAAAAAAAGTGCAAGTCATCAAAACCTGATGTCTTCCAAGAGCCATTTTTATGTCTATTGGTTCTAATAGCAGTGAACAAACACCTGAAACAGAAGGTTGATTTGATTTTTACTTTTTATTTGATGTTTACTTCAATAGGGTGTTGGTTTAGATATCTTTTTATATTTATATATTATATAAATATATCTAAATAAAATATAATTATAT
>VYZU01070129.1:35323-49512 GCA_013401355.1 Ceyx cyanopectus
TATTAGAATATTTCACACCAGAATGTTTTACATTCAGTTCTGTGAAGATTCCAATAAAGTGATTTAAGGGATTTTCTGTGATGTCTTCATAATGACTACAAGCTTGTCTTTTGATTCTTAGAATATTAATTAGCAGTTATGTATAGTACTATTAGTGAAATCAAGTTTGCAACTGCTAGGCAGCACAAATCACTGGGTTGAATTATTTGTTTGGGGTTTATAGCTTTATAAAGCTTTAATCCTTTATTCACTGCTATCAATTGTCCAGTCAATGTGATCCCTGTCCACTGTACAGAAAGAGGAAATATTAAGTGTTTTTATTGCAAAACACTTTATTGCTCCTTGATTTGAATTTTACAGGAGGATGAGCAGGAAGAGTTGGAAGCAAAGTATCCTGCAGTCAAAACACATTCCTCTAAATACTAGTGATCCTTTAAACCATATATGTCCAATTTTCCAAAGCCAAGTAATCACTTAATCCCCTCCTCTGTACTAGTTTAGCACATGCTGTCTGCTACTGTCCTCTTGTTTGCAAAAATGAGCAGGAATGAGTCTCAACACAAGCTGAACCCATTACAACCTCTGCTTTGTAAAGATTTATATAAAACCAGCACCAATGAAAAATTCTATTATTCCACAAAGTTGTAACTGAAATAAATCATAAGCTTCAACATGAGGAAGCAAACATAATTCAGCCTACTAGNTGTGGAAATAGCAGAGATATATATGCAAAAAGTTGTAGGGTTTTTTTAACTGAAAAGGTAGATAAAAATACAATGAGAAAGTCTTTTCTATTTTTCCTTCTCACAGCTAAAAATAGAAAAAACTTACTGTGGTGAATATACAAGAAAAACTACACAGAAGTAAAAGCACAGTTCTATGGTATGGATGTTAAAAAAAAAAAAAAANGTCATGTTATAGGAATAAATTCCTGGAATTAGGTTATAATCCACAGAAGATTTATTCTACCCCGATTCACAGGAGAGTGCTATACAACATATTTATGCTCTATTCCAAGAGACTCGGATCAAGCCAGTAAGTCTCTGTTCTGTTTTGGATTTAACATCACTGAAAATAAAGGCTTTGAAATCAGACCTCAGAGCATATGAGTTTATCAAAATTAATAAGATTTTTAAGATTAATACTTGGCTGTGCAGTAAACAGCGTTTCTCTTTTTTTTTAATTTTTTTATTTTAAGAAATAAAAGCATACATCTAAAGCATTCCAGTAAACACTTGTCCAAGAGTTGCACTTAAGAGAGGTGGTTATTCATTCAAAGAACTGGTGGTGTCTATGCTTTAAGAACCATAGTATCTCAATGCTCATCCAAAAGAGTCATCAGTTATCAGTAACCAGAAACCACAAACTGACAACTCAGGTACTTTACAGCACACAGAATTATTTGAAACACACAGGACAAAAAAACCAGAACTAATTCCAACTCTAATCTTGCAAGTCTGAGAAAAATTTTAAAGAATATGAAAGTTCCCACTAAGAAAATGAGAAAGTGCATCATCAAGAATATGGTGAAAATGGAGAATAAGGAGAAAAATAGATTCCTGGTCACTAGTTTTCCATGGATTCATGGGTTTCTAGTTTTACATAGTAATAGTCTAACACTTAGTAAATGTAGGAAATAGGTGCTTAGAAAAGCTCTGAGGAATATTTTAGAGCTATAGGCATTGTTATTTAAGACTAGCAACTTTATGTCAATTTTGTAGTTCATCCACTTTGATTTATAATTTATTAGTAATATTTTTATACTTCATTGCCATCACGTCTGTGAGCTCTGGATACCTGAGGGCCTTGTTGCATTAGAAGCACACAGGGAAAGGCAGTCTTTACTACACAGAGCCATCAGCAAATCAGCTGCTATGGAGTATCACATAGAATAAATACCATTTATGGACTTCAGCTGCTTTAAAAGCAAGCTAGAAACCAACAACAAAAAAACAAACTACCACAAAACACCTCCCAAAACTCAACTACCCCAAACTCAAAAATAACTAGTGCTCAAAAAATAGGAAAAACCCCAAAGAGATTAGAACATTTCAAAGAGAGAATTCACACGTAGGTTGTCCTGTTAGCTGTTATAAGAATTAAATAGACACAAGTTCCTCTGCTTAAGAGCAGATGACATGAAAAACAATGAATAATTTATATCTGGCAGGAAAGGTATTTCTTTTCTTTTTAGCANTTTTATGATTGGAATTTAAAAAAAAAAAAAAAGGAATATAATATATTCATCTTTCATAAATCCTATGGGAAAATATGACTGTTTTTTCTCAACATCTTATTACACTTCCTCTGATGATGTTCTGTCACTTCTGTTCAAAAAATGCCAATGCTGCATCCATCATGGACCTCAAATGGGATTGAGGAGCACTGAATATGATTTACCTGGCTTTCACAAAAAAAACCATTTTATTCAGGTGTAGCCACTTGAACATCACAATCCACATTTCTTCACCTCTGATGAATCGTGAAAGTTCACTGGAGAAACCAAAACCAGGTTGGAAATCCTGAACAGTTAAGAGAAAATGAGAGCTTCCTACCTCCCTGCAGGTCAGTGAACCTTTCCCCTCAGCAAGGGCACTGAGAGTGCTCAGTGCTCCACAGCTCTCTTCAGTCAGTGCCACTCACTTTTGTTATTCCAATATCAGCATCAGACTGTATTTCACACTCAACTAGTTAAGAGCTTGGTGATTTAGATAATGTTTTAAAGACCATTACAGATTCCAAGCTTTTTTCTTCAGTGCCTGTTTTACAGAGAGAGAGTAGCTTGATAATATTTAAGCACTTAGCACCATCTCAGGGCTCTCAAGAAGGAAATACTAATTAAAATACAGCTAACAAAACTGTATTAGGCTTGGCCCTTAAGTAGGCTCTTTTGTCATATTGTCATAAATCTGGCCTAAAAGCCTGTTGAACACAAAAGGCTTTGACTGTTCAGAATTTAATCAGGGAATGGACTTCTTGTGGAGGGATTGCTAAATGCATCTGACATTTTAATTTCCCTTTTTTTCTCCCTGCATTACCTTTAAAATGATTTTGTATTTGTAAAGCCCTAGCTTCAACCTGAAGAATAAGGATGATTCCTGTAAAATTTCAAGACAACTGATTAAGTGTCAAAGAAATGTTAACACTTTTTTTTCCCCATTTTGAAATTTCCACTGTCTAAAGGACTTGCTTACCTTTGTTATAGCAGAAAAGCTCTGATTCAGAATTGCACCATATCACACCCAGTTTGCAATAAAATGTGACAGAAAGAGCATTTAAGAGTAACACCATCTATCCTGAAGACTGCTTTGCTGTCATGGAGTGTGTGCAGTTAGGGTAAAAGAAAGCTACTCTAGCATACTGTGCATGGAAACACTGGAGCCATGAAATCAAAACAGAAGCATGTAACTGAATTACAATGCACCTGGAATTTCTTCCATGGAATAGCATTTGCTGGAAGCAATAAGGTAAGAAGTAGAACCTAAAACTGAATCCCAAACTTTTCCAATTAGTGTATTTTTTAAAATGCAACTATTTTCAATTGGATTGAATATCTAGATGTGAGAAATAATAGCATTCTTAGTGGGTTTAAATGCACCTCACTATTCAGGTGGAAAAAACTACTAGGAAACAGCAAATGCCCTACTCTCATGGAAAACTTCTTAGATACAAATGCTTTTCCAGAAAACCAAATTACCACAGAATACTGCATTTCTCAGTATGTATCACATATTTTCTATTTCATTTGACTCATATTCTTATACGTTATTAATACTTATTTTTGAAAAACCCAAACAACTTTTGCTTCTTAACTTAGAGTAGATTCCGTAAGGGAAAGTCATGCTTGTCTAATCTGATAGCCTTTTATGATTATATAAGTTCAGAAAAGAGATTTACTGGAGAGAGTCCAGTGCAGGGCACCAAGATGCTGAAGGGAGTGGAGCATCTCCCTGCTGAGGAGAGGCTGAGAGAGCTGGGGCTCTTTAGCCTGGAGAAGAGGAGACTGAGGGGGGACCTCATTAATGTTTATAAATATGTTAAGGGTGAGTGTAGGGAGGATGGAGCCAGACTCTNTCTGAAGAAGCTTCATTTCAACATAACAATTTGAAAGCAAAGATGGAAATCAAGTTTTAAAAAATCAGTTCCTTTACCTATCTATAAAACCATTTAAAAAAATACACACAGCACCTCCCCAAAGCAGGTTGCTAACAAGTGTAAGAAAAACACGCTTTGTTATGAATAATTCTATTTCAAAAGGAATATACTTTGCTGTCTCCACTTACTATTTTTCTCTTGTAACTTCAGCTAACACACCTCCTCATTAACATGTCTTTCACTTGTAGTATTGAAGTGTAATAATTTCTCCCAATAATTCTCAACTATAATTATGTTTTGTCCCAAGATAATGTTAACATAAGGAATGCAACCTCCTGTAATAACCATTTCTAGCAATTACAACTGTAAGCTTTAAGAGTACTAGAAAGAAATTAACAGGATTTAAAACTACCAAGCAAGGACTGATTTAGAACATGCACAAAGCCCCACTGAAGAGGAGCACACAGCAATGTGAATGCATGCTGAGCCTCAGCAGTAAGGTGAACAGCACAGGGCCCTTGCTTAATGCCAGCCCAGCAGCTCAGGGACAGTGTTCAAACATTCACACAGAGCTCAGTGCAGGACTGTCCCCATGTTCACCCCATCCTGCACACAAGGGGGTTCCCTGACCTCTTCATATATATTCTTGCTGTTTCTAATCACCTATTACTGATTCAATCTGCATCCTGACATCACACCTAACAGAAAATGTAAATAGAAAGCAATAATTCAATCTATACTAAAAATAGGCGAGGATGTTGATATTCATATTTAATCATAGCAAGTATACTTGAGAGAAACAGTTAAATATTTAGCAAAACAATTGTAAGCAGTTGGGTTTGTATTCCTTTTGTAGAAAAAGAGTAGAAAGATGAGATAAAAAGAAAAGACTCTTGAAGGATGTGATATTTTACCTAATAGCTCTCTTTTTTTCAATACCGTGTTATGTATTAAAAACCAAGCACAGAGCACAAGTTTGCCTAGCAGTGCCCAGCAAAAAGCACAGGTCTTCAAAAAATAAATAGTTTCTGAATCCTCCACTAAAGCAACAAGAGAGAGAATAAAAAAGTTACACCATCTGTTCCTCTAACATACTTTTTTTCTTTTAACAGAATTGAGTCAAGGCTGAACCTTCTTACAGGAAATCTGTATTTAGAAGAACTTGCCATCATCCCAGATATGGCAAGTTCTGGGGTGAAGGCACACGGTGAAATGTGAACTGTTACGGTCGTAAATCTATCACTCCTACCATTACAGAAAAAAACATTTTCACTTCTAGTAATGAAGGAAATGAAAATGATCTTGTAACATTGGGGATTATAGTCTGAATATTGCTGTGGTCCCTCTAAATCCTGTGGTAGGAGAGGGTGAAAGCACATTGAATACCCTGTGTGAATTGCAGCTAATTGCCCAAATTCTTTTCCAGGGCGTGTACATGAAGGCAACTTGAGAATATCCCACCTCTCTCCTCTTCCCACCTATGTGGACCTCAGCTACACAGCTTAGAATCACAGAACAGCTCAGGCTGGAAGGGAACTAGGAAGACCATGTGGTCCCAGATTTCATGGGAAGGACAGCCTAGCTAGGATTATCTTGCACCTAGACTTCTCTGCCTTCAATCCAGCAGTCAGCACCAGCAGTGGGAAGAGACTGGCCCACAAAGGGCCACCCTGCTACACACAGATGCTTCACTCACCATGTATTAAGCTTAATCTCCATGTCAGCTGTCTCTCCCCAGAATTCAAGACTCCTTCCCCCATCATACACCTTCATGTCCTTTACAGCTACAGGGTCTGTTCTGATTCAGTCAGCATTTTAAAAGTTTTCAAGTCAAATTACCATGTTCCCTGAACTTTTCATTAGCCTACAAATCAAGTTCTCCTTGCTGCCTGATGACAGCTGCTACTGCTGTTTCCACCAGACTCCTCTGGTGCAGCACTTTGGCTCTCCTTCAAAACCACACTCCCTGGTCTCATCAGTTAGTGGCCTGGGAACATCTCCGGCTCACAGAACCATCACCATGGCTCCTTACACCTCATTTTTCTCTTGCCACTGACAGATCTGTTCCAGTGTTCTTGTTAGCAGTACCATTTTCTATCTTGGGGCTTTTATTCTTTCACCTCTTGTTCAGTTTCTTGTAGTAGGAGAGTCATAAAGCATCTTCTTTCTTCTCAGCTGCCTCACCATATGTCTTCTGAATCCTCCAGACACCTTCCAGTTTGTGCATGTGTGAGGAGAAGTTCTGAAATGATGGTATGGGTATGTCCCCTTCATCCCTTTCTTTCTTTTGTAAACCTCTTATTTTATTTTAGCAAGAACTGAGTGCTCCAGTATGGTCTATATTTTCAGTTCAGCTCTGGATACCGGATAAATTAATTTTCCCATAAATACAATGGAAAATGTTTAGGAGATGTGCAGGTATCACAGCGATAGATACACCACTATACAAGGGTTGAGTGCCTGCCTTCAGATCAAGGTGAAGAGGTGTTGTAAAAAAAGAGATTTGGGATTTTCTGTAGAACATCTGAAGACTTATGTTTCCTACATCCCACTCCAGCACTGGTGGCATTCCTGCTTTGAAGGCTCTTAGATCATAACTCAGTAATTAGGTTTCTCCAATTGCCTCTTTGAGACCTTCAGTTTTATTAGGATGAGAACAGATCCTCACCTCATGTTTAGGGTCCCTGAGAATTCACATTCCACATTATTCTTCTTCTTCTTCAAACTGGCCCTGAAGTAGTCATTGGAAGAGGATTACTCCATTTGGACACTCTCCTGTTATATGCACGGATAGCAATGAAATTATTTTTATCTGGATATTGAGATTTCTGGGAAATTGGGCAGATAGTCAGGAAGGACATATTAAATCATGGATATGAACTCCCCTCCCTGCAATATCTCCTTCTTTTTACCAGTTGAGAAGAGTGCCCTATATATTTGCAGTTTGTCTGATACAGAAATTATACATACTCACTAAGATAAAATTAATTTAATTATTGGGATACTAAGCTGATTTGCATGTAGGAAAATCTTACCTATTCTTCAATCCTAACTAAAAACAATACATAATTTTTTGAATATGTATAGAGGTTGGGGTTTATTGTTTGTTTTTTTTAACCCTTGCAATGACTATCTAGTTAATGGATAATTTTTCTACAGTATGTGAAAGCTACCTGAAATAAATTACATCAAATCACTGTATTGCTTGACTTTTATACCTTGCCACCTCATGGTTGCAGAATACACTTTAAAAAGCTGCTGCTGCTTGTGCTCAGAAACATTACCTCTTGCACATCAGGAAATCTCACTACATCCCAATGACATCTTCCTAACACCAGTCTGCTAATTACAAGGAAAACAGCAAGACTGAAATATTTCTCTAGTACCTGAAAAAAATCCCAATTGTAATCGACATGAGAATGAGACAATAAAAGGCACCTGATAACCTTGTAGACATCTCTTAGGCTTTCACACTAATAACTAACATTTTGAAACTGCTTCTGAAAACTCCTACCACTTCTGCAATCAATCACTACCACTAAGCAGTGATTGCTGTAGCCCTACATAGCTAATTATCTTCTATTTGCAGCTCTTTAAGATTAAACTTTTAAAAACACAATTTGTTAGACTGATTACCTGATAACGAACTTATTAATATCGCTAAAATGAACATTTGTCTACATTCATTCTACCACAGAAAACAAATAAGCAAGCAAAACCCAACACTCTTCCAGATAGCTATACTCATTAAGTCTAATCTATTAATTTGATGGAATTAATTTCCTGCAGTGATTACCAATACAACCATACCTGTCTGCCTCTCACATCAGGCCTAGAAGCTGTTAGCCAACTGCAGGAGTTGCCATGGGAAAGCTAAACCAGCAGCTACAGCCCACTAAGGCCACGAATGAGACAATATAATTTCTCCTTCTGGATGGAAGGCAGATTCTCCTGACTTTATTCACATTAAAGGATGGCCTGATGAGTGGAAGTCCATAAAAGTTTGCCTTTGTTGGGCCCACCCAGGCTTCATCTTCACCATCTTCTTTTCACAATCTTCTTCTCTTTCTTTTCAGAATCTTCTCTATCAGATGATGAACTGTGTTCCAAAAGAGTTCCAAAGATACCATGAGTCTGAGAGCATGATGCATAATTCCCAGCAGTAACTTCATCCAGAGCTCTCCCCAGAGGCTGGGTATTGGTCAGATGTGTGAGCATTTATGAATAATTAAACCATGTCTTTTATGCTTCTGGAGAGAGGGAGATAATGAATTTGTCAGTTTGCCTGAAATGAAAACAGACTGAGCAAGTGGACTTGCACCATACAACTGCAGAACTAATACTTTAAGGGAGATATAAATTCTAACATCTCTACAGTGCACCTCCAGAAATGACCCAAGTATTGCTGGAAAGCTACTGAATAGCTGTGTCTGGAACTGCACATTCTAGCAGCTGCCACAGAGTTTTTATTATTGAGAACTGACTGGAATGGAACTGTGATCAATGCATTACATTTCTGTTGTACCTAAGCATTACAACTCACTAGAGTAAGGCTGTGATGGTAAGCAGGTGCCAATGTGAAATCATCTTTATTACAAAATAAAGTTTTATTTTAGACCACAGAGGCTTATTGGTCTCCCTGGTGCATTCTCTTCTCCAGGCTGAGTGACCTCAACACTCTCAGCCTGGACTACTGTCCTTGGATTATTGTGTGGCCTCCTCTGGACCTGCTCCAAAAGGCCCAGATCTTTATTATGCTGAGGGCTCCAGAGCTGGCCCCAGCTCTGCAGGGCAGGTCCCACCAGATTGGAGTAGAGCAGCAGAATTCCCTCCCTCTACCTGCTGCCCATGCTGCTGGGGATGCAGCCCAGAGTGGAACTTGCACATTGCTGCCTCATATTCCTTGGGACCTGTGTAATTTTGTAGTAGTACTTCATAATTTTATTGTCCTCTGTTATATGATGAACCTTTTAATTTTTTAATTTCCTTGTTTGTTCTCCTAGAAGATTTAAGGATATGATGACAGTGCCTATACATTTACCTAAATGTTTGGCTTGAAACATTTTGTGTTCCATCTCTATGTCAGAGTCAAAAAAATGCACAGCCCCAGCCTGGAGCTGCAACCTAATAATTCTTGCACATGGAAAATATAAAGTCTCTTTCCTTCTATTCAAAGTGGCACTCAAAGCACTCTGAAGATGATTTATGTACATAGTACACATCAATATGTGGAATATGGCTCTAAATTAATTTCTTGTGAAACAATGTTATCTTCTAAATATTTTAATTTCAGGAATATTTTAGTTGGTTCAAAAGAAGTCAAGACATGATTTAACACTGCTCTACATGTTTGTCATGTAAACACTGTCGCAGTGATTTGTCTTGAAATTCTGAATATAACATGGGTCTTAGAGCCCTTGGTATCAAACAGCTGTTGATTAACTGTATTTGGACAGCTCTTACTGTATTATTTTAAGATGATTCAGCTGTCAATTTTTAGACTGTCAAAGTGTTAAGTTTTAATGCATATTTTTAAAGAGAGTCTCTTCCAGCAGCATTTTTTTCTTTTTAACTGTCTCTCACTTTTATACGTTCTTACATTAATTTGCTAGTGGAGTAATAATCCATGCTATTTTTCATGTTGTTGTGATTAAAAATATTTTAGAATAGTGTTGACTTAAAGAGCTGTCAAATTACTGAGTCCATAGCTGGTCAGAATATAGATTGGCTTTCCTAATGTGCTGGAGCTGATACTCCATTACTTGATGAAATGCAAATAGAACCAACAAAATAGGCAGTCAAGGCTTATTATTTCTTGTTGAAATTTTTCTCAGCTGTGCAAAAAATCAACAGAGACACTGATATTGATTTCACTGGGACTAACATTTTTCTGCTAGGAAGCAACTGTGATAAATACTTGGGCATCTTGTATTAATCTTTTTCTCACTTTATTTATATATATATTTACCCTTCATAAAACTTCATTAAAGGAGGGAGGATATTTCCCTGCTCTGGAAATATCTCTCTCTAATTGGAATAATTGTAATTGATATATGATTCTTCAGGTCAAAAGAGTTTCAAAAGGAAAGCATAAATTTAGGCACTTAAATCTATATTTATAAACCTAAACAGAAAGTACCTTGACTTCAAACAGAGCTGAAAATGCATATTTGCAGTTTCCTTTATTTCCAGAAATGGGTCTGCTTTTCAATCAGGCACATACCCATAATTCAAAAGCTCAAAGTTAGATACTCACAAGGCATAATTTGACACAACACAGCCTTCTTCAGTGAATATGGAACCTGATCACAAATAGAACTGCTGTCTTGATTCACAACAGAATAGGTTAATTTGCCAAAAGATACAGTACAGCTATTTTTCTGTTGTGATGAAATCACAAGTATGTAACTTTTAGCAAAAGTTGGAGAACACACTGGCATGAAAACAGTTCTTGCTACAGGCAAAATAATTTTACTTTTGGCAGGTTTACAGAAAAGCAAGTCAGTTACATTTTCACCTCAGGTGGTTTGTGGTATCAAAAAGGCAGTTCTTGCAGATGGAAAACTGTCATTGCATGAGGACAAGCTGTTTGCCGGGGGAAATGGAAATATTTTGCTCTCTAACAAACCTGTGAATATTGGAGAGAAAATCTGTTTTCATATAGGAATATTCAAAACAAGAAATGGATAGTTTAGTGGAGTTCTATTTGACTGACACAGTGCCTCACCAGCCTGGTGTCTGGCCAACTTGTCTTCAGTAGTTAGAGAAATTTGCCATGACACTTCAGTGAGGAGTTGCATATAGAAGAGAACAGGAGTGCTGATCTAGAGAGTCTCTCAGCCTCAGACTGACCTGCTGAGTGGAGACACCTCTGGAAATAAGGAGTCACCAAGTCAAAGGCCCCACTCCGTGCCTCCTGCAGGAAATGCACCAGTTGTCCGCTCAGGATACTTTGGAGTGCTTTATTCCTTCTGTAAACTGTCCATCATTAATGAGCACTGAAGTAGAAAGAACTCTAAAAAGGGCACACAAACAGGTGGAGAACTGCTAGAGAATAATGTGCAGCTCATTAGTTTTCCCCAGGCTTTCCATGTGGATGCAAAGCAAGGGTGTGGAAGTGCTGTCTGGTGCACTCACATCACCCATCTGTTGATCAGTTGGAATCAGTCTGTAGGTGGAAAGCAGGAAAGGCAGCAAGTCTCCATGGCTGGATCTGAGGGCATTGCTCAAAGTACTCACTACTTTGAATAGAGCAGAGCCATCTGATCCATGAGATGAAGGCTGTAAACCCCAGAATTATACCATAGCTGTATATAAATCAGACAATCTATCATGGGAAATTGATTCAACCAGGAAATCTTCAACCTCTCAGCCAAATTCAGACTTAAAGCTAAATAAAATGCAAGGTAAGTAGTCCAATAGAATATTCAGTTAAAACAAATTTATGTACACTGAACTGAACCTATACTTCTGAAATGTTTCCAAATCTGGGTATGCCTACCATATCAGCTTAATTCTGTTTTACTCTTTGCTCCCAGGCTCTGCTCTTATCACCATCCACACTCCCCACAGCCTCTTCTGTGACCAAACCCACAGAGCAATTCAGTTATGCAGGGGTGGGACAGATAAGCCTCTGTGCCTGTCATGCTGAACAGCTTTTCCAACACTCTCCCAATAATCCTTACAAGCTACCTTACAGCTTGTATCGCCAGCCACTGAGCAGGCAACACACATCTGCAGCAGAAACAGCAGGGTGAACATATCTCACACAAGACAGGGCCCATTTATTCCCCTACGTGCAGGAGCAACTCTTCCAGCACAGAGGAAGCACCCAAAGCTAAGAGAAATCAGTAAGGTGAGGAACTGGAAGGTTAACTCTGATACAGTATCAATGTATTGCACAGAAAGAAAAATGATGATAGGATAATCAGGGAGACAAGGCAAAGGAGAAAATAAAAAGGAAAGACTGTACAGGCTGTGATGGTTAAGAGAGCTTAGAATTTAAAGTGGCAAACATCCCAGTGAACAAACACCATAAAACCCATACAAACCCATATGGTTTGATCAGAAGAATTTAGCTTTGGGTTTAATTACCCATCATCTATCCAGGATGGGGTGACTGATCATGACACTGCAATGAGACAGACTCTGTGTCTTAGGCACTGGAAAAAAAAATGCTTAAAGAAAATGTTGCTAAGGGAGCTCTGAAGAGAAACTGCAACCTTGGTTTGGTCTCAAGGATCACCCAGGATCTGACTTAGAACCATAGAGCTAAAGAGCACACATGGCAGTGGGGACAGTCTAAAGGCAGAGACCTAGATTCCATGTTGGTAGCATAAGGCAAAGCACATTAAGAAAGACTGAAGGAATTAGTGCACACTGCTCTTATCTTAACTGCTCTCCTCACTTCTTCAGTATATGCTGCAGCACACAGAGTTCTGCAGGACATTCTGAGGAAATCATGGAAGGATTATAAAGATATGCAGATTAAACTTACTGAACTAGCTGAGAAATGTTATATGCTCCAGTCCTTATCCCTAGTAATGAAAGGTGAGATCAATGCCCATTTTTACTTGCTCCTCCTTTAATAAGCTGAGGAGGTTCAACATAACACTAACCCTATACAAGTATTTTGGCATATCACATTTCTGTTCTCCATATATTTGGAAATTCTCTGTTGAAATAGGCTGAATCAAACAATTTCTAAATCATTATCAGCAATTGCCCAGTAGGAGTTAACACTTTCCCTTTATTTTTATGTGCCAAGGACTCTAATAATTCGGTACAGTTGGCAGCACATTAATTTCATGCCCTTATGAGATTTAATAGACTTTTTTTGGTCACAATTAAAATCCATTCACACAATCCCTTCCCCAAGTATTCTCCCTCCAGAAAATTGAAATCCCATTACATTGTACTTACTGGTTTCTATCTGAAGGTTCAAATTTGTAAAGCTTGAGAGGACTTGGAGTCCAGTTTGGAATTCTGCTTTATGTTCCCCTCCCACATCTGACTATCTGAGGACTGAAGCCCACGCCTGATGTTTTAGGATTTACCAGGGTCAGTTGTGCCTCTTTTCCTCAAAATCTCAGAAAGATCCTTTTCCTCATATTTTTGTATCTTATGAACTACAAATTGTTTACATTCTGAATTTTCTTTGACAGCTATATTACATTTTAAAAACAAGTTTTCCCCTACCCATGTCTTAATAAAAGACATCTTCCTTTTCCTAATTGCTCTACTACAATTTCCATTCTGCCATGGGGGATTCCCAGTAGACTTTCAGAAGCACTTTCTGTGATCTGCTGGCAATGCTTTAATGCTCCTTATCACAAAATCACAGTAGTTTTTATCATTTCTTAGGCAATTTATATCATTCTTGAAGTCTGTTCTGTGACAATTTAAAATCATGTTTTACAAGGTTAATCTACAAAAGGGTAAAAAGTACAGTTTGTGCTTTGAAAAGGTCACAGAGAAGCTTTCCATTAAAGAAATCAATATGATCACAAACAGATTCTAAAGTCATATTACCAGTTTAATTGGCTGGCACATCTTTCTCACAATTCCACCTCAACAGTGACATTAATTACAACTGTGAGAGTACAAGGCTGTGCTAACACAAACAGCAAAATAATTATTACATGTTGACTGGCTAGCTTTTGCTGTTACCCAAATGTATCAAAACTATCATCTTAAATACCTAACATTGTTGTCTACTCAATAGATTCACCTCTTTCTTGGACTGATTTTGACTTTCTATTCACAATGCAGACATTAAACCCGAGCTGTCATTTATTTTTTAATACTTATTTTTCCTTTGGCTTATTATTAAAAATATGTTAAATTAGCTGAAATATTTGTTAAAAAGAAGTATCTAGCAACCCACAAAGAAAATTCCAGCCCACAGGGAAATCTGCACAAAGTTAGGAGAACCTGAAAGGGTTCTGAATACACTCAAGGAAGTGTGTCTATAAATATGGATGTATTCACATGGAGCCTTGTCTGTATCTCAATTGCAAATCATCAATCTTTATATATTCTTGGGGGCTTGGGGAATATGACATTTGCTTCTAAAAAGTTAACAGTTTAACAGT